>OX359245.1:3851230-3937607 GCA_947179485.1 Allacma fusca | reverse complement strand
TCTGGGAGCCTCAAGTCCGACCAGCAGCCCTTACGCCTTTATAATGCCAGGGAGGGCTGCTGGTCATTTTAGCACAAATCCCTTGTTCCGCGTTACTCCTTAGGGATATCAGGAGGGGCAATGGTTCAAAGAACTTCCAAAAATTACACTAGGCTGACTTTTGGTCAGCCAGGGTGTGGGACATGTTGCCATGTCCCTAAAGATCGCCCGACTGGTCCTCGGACCGCCTCTTGTCTGCCGGGTCTCCCTAGAGGCATTGGGAGGGGCGCCACATCGCTACCGAGATTTACAACCAATTTGTTAAGTCCTACTAAACACCCAATGGCACACTGTGGTGCGTGGAAAGTGTTACCATCACGCAGCACCACTAAACAGGACATTCTGTCCACCCCTTCGTTGCCCTTTCCCCCTAGGGGTATCGGGGAGGGCTGCTAAGCTCCGAAGAGCACTCGGCTTAACTCGGTTCGGAAATGGTAAAATCAAGCCTTGCGTGGCATCGCCAGCCACGGGACATGTGTCCATGGCCCGTCATGGTTCCCATCTGGGAGCCTCAAGTCCGACCAGCAGCCCTTACGCCTTTATAATGCCAGGGAGGGCTGCTGGTCATCTTTTCTGTAAAGCGGTCGTTGCTTACCGCATATTGTATATATATTTTAGGTTTTGCTTTTTTAGGACAAATTGAGCTGATTTTCTAGCGAACTCCACTTATTATTATTAAATTATTATATAATTGCGTATATACAATCATGCACTTAGGGGAAAATAGGGCATGTTAAAGAATATATGTGCGCATTTTAGAGTTTCGTCATAAATTTAAATGTTTTTAATTTCAATGTCAGCCCACTGTAATCGGATGTGATGAAGCAAATTTTAGGAATTTTTTGAAAATATTTGACACATCATGTGGATGGATCATTTTTGTAACGTCTCTCCTCAGGCGAATGCTCAATTTCTTAAAGACTTTTTCGAATATTGATTCTCAATGGTTGATTGAGAAAACAATTCTCGAAGCATTTATTACTAAAAATGTAATGTATTGTGCTACAAGAATTTATTGTGTTACATATTTGAGTATACGCGAAACATTAAAGGTTATTTTACGACGTACACAATCATTATGTTAGTAACTATTAAAATGTCAACCCACTTGCAAAGTAATATTACAATATCGTCGTGCTGTGCATTAGCCTGAAGATTCTTCTTCAATTCTACCAAGTGCAATATCATAATCATTTTCATCTGCGATTTAAAAAAAAACATGTTTATTTGGTATATTTTTATTTTTGCTTGCTTCCTTGCAGGTAAATATGAGTTATTTACAGCTTTTATCTAATTTTGTAAGTCCAACTAGGATTTCTACAAATTATTGTGCACTTATGTATGTAAATAAATAAAAATTATACAAATTGGTGTGTACGTATTCAAGTTATTAGACATATATTTTCTTCTTTGTCTGAATGGTTCTGAAGTCTTATCTTACGAAGTTAAAATGTGCAAACCATTCAGAGTTTTGCAGTTTTTTCTGGAGACAACGCCAAGATCGACGCCCCTAAGAAATTTGAAATTATTAAAAGACATTAAAAATATATTTTTTTACCAAGAAGCAAATCCATGTTGGGGTCTGGTCAAGATTGCAAGAATTTCTCTGGGCGTTACGCATGAACTATGCCGACAATACTCTGAGTTCCATGAAACAAAATTAGTGCCACAAACTTCAACCAAACCAGTATCAGGACCCATCCAGAACTTGACTGCTGAAGTGAGATGGTCAAGATGTAGTAAGTTCGGTTTTATTTATTGATCGAATCTTCGTTCACTCACAATTATAGCAATGGTTCTTCTTTTCATAAATTTATTGATACACCTTGGAAGCGATGGGACTCACTGGGTTTTTACGTATTTAAAAAAATCATTGCTATTGAGACATACTCCAACTATATTGGAAGGAAATCAAGCCATCAATATAAATAATGTCCACAAAAAGATTAATGGAAATCCAATCATTGAAAAATTTCCAATTTCAACCCAAAACAATCTCATTAAAACCGGCGTAATATTTTTTAAATAATCGTAACGAGAAACACACGGACATTCGGACAAGGTTTTTTACAAGGACGCTGACACCGCCCTAAAAATGGTCGTGTTTACGGACATTCACATATGCATATATGTACTGACAATTTGTAACAAATGTTCGTTCTTTACAGATACTCCTGGAGAATGCTTACCTTTCAGGATTTCTATTAATACAGGATCACCAGGTAGGAATATTATGAATGACGTATGTAGCTGAAAGTCCGCATGAAATTATTTTGTCATCCATGTTTCGTGGGATTTTTGAAGATGTGCCATGAGCTTGCCTTCGAATAGTTCGTAATGGTTTTTATACAAACTTCACGACATTAAAATACTTGCTTGAATCGGATGTGCTGAAGTTAAATAAAGCAAAAAGTTCATGTCAAGATAACTTAAACAAAAACATGTGCATGTATATATACATATGTAATTATTTGCTGTATTGTATCAAAAAACATCTTGAAGGTTATAAATGTCAAGATGAAAAATACCCCTTCTTACCCATGTAAGGACTCAAAAGCTTAGACACCAGCGGTCATGGAAAAACACCAAAGTCATTATATTTTTGAAACGTCTCAAGCTTAAAATTGCCAATTTTCGTCCAAAATATTTTCTAAACAAATTTCCACGCCCTGTTGTAGGAAAGTTTATGGGCTGTCTAGGAAGCTTCCACAAAGATGTCTAAATTTAGAATAGTGAGTATGACCAGTCATAATGACGAGGAAAGGAGAAATTATTCTTCAAGAGCAAAGATGCAAAAAGGGAGATTTCCGGATTTTCAGTTTTATCAATGCCATTCCTAAAAATATTTAAGGAAACTTGTTTTGTAATTAGGAGATTTTATAGAGTTTCACTTGAGGTTGATATATTTTCCCAAGTCAAGCATTTCGGCCCAGGAACTGAAAATGGTAAGGAAGATTTAAACCCAGAAAAAATAAGAGCTACATTAATGTCGTCTCAAATGTAATTCCAGCTGTGGGTACCAATATTTTATATTAGAAAATCAAATTAGACTCACATATAACCCTTTGAAATTTACTTCAAAACAAGCTGGAAACTCTTTTGCCGCATCTTTGCTCCTCAAGATAAATTTCCCCAAGCTTGATCTCTATTCTTGCGGGTCCTGTTCACAGTTTTCAACCAAGAGATATGCGCGGTGGCTAGCTTCCCGGAAAATTTTGTGCGCTACAGCACATTAAGCAATTTCAATGGTTTAGTCATAATAGAAACTTAAACGTGCCTTCAGCTATAATAGTTTATTTTTTGAAACTGTCTGATGGCCTGGGTTGAAAATATTTAACTTGACCACAAAATTGTTGAATTTGACCAGGAACAGGGAGGGTAACCCATAACTCCACTCCTGCACAATTTTTAAGTTTTGACCTAGCGTGCTGAAACAATGTTGACAAGTCTGGAGAGATATTTATTAAAATATACGTAGAGAAATTCATGTTATGAATTTGTCATGCATATATTGATTACCTTTACCATGCGCTAAAACAATTAAACTTCCGTTATAAATACTAGGGGGACGCTACGAGCGCATTGAGAGGCATCCTGTCACCGAGTACACTTACCCAGCTCTTATTGCCACGGACAAGAGTGTTTTTCATTTGGATAAATACGTATTTCAAGGTCACGGGGTATTGATTGACAATGTTACAATGCTTACATCAGGATCAAATCTGTTGCCTGATAATATGTACCATTTGATTTCGATGATGAGATTTAAAATGGGTGGTAGCGATCGAAAAAAAACTAAAACCGATGCTAGATGGTGTCAACAAGATCCTCATCCAAAATGGGATACGTGAGTCAACACAAAGAACGTTAATTTGATATTACTCAGTAGCGCGATGTAACTTGTCCGTCATTTTTTTCATTTGCAGGAAAAGCCACAGTCACAACTTTGGATTAATTCACTTCAGAAAACCGATCCTTTTCACTGAAAATATTAAACCCATCAAGTTTGCCCAACCCGGTCAAGAATTCAAAGGTCCTTGTAGATTCGCTTCATGGACTAAATCCAAGATCAAGAATGGATTGTATCTCTATGCGTCCGAGCTCTTGGAAGCAACGGTGCCTATTTTACCTGATGATGTATGTCAAAAGGCAGGTTTACCGAAAACTCATATATGTACCCCTCCGTTGCTCTGTGGGCTTGTAAGTGGATTTATAAACTTTGTCAAGTGGCATACTGATAAATGAATTCAGCAAGAAATTACAATACTACTTGTCATTTTATAGCTAGATAGTGGCGCTCCACTGATCTGTTCCGACAATAATGTTGACTACATTTATGCACTTTCGAGCCACTACATGCAGGACTATCACCGACCAGAATTTTGTGGAGGTCGGAGCCTCTCGTCGTTTTCTAAAATCTCAGAAATGGGCTGGGAGTGGGTCGAAGAAGCGAAATCGAGAGCAAGACAAAACAAGGAATGTAATAGTTAGCTATATAAAGTTGCATGTTTGTTTTGAAGTCATACTACAGTGAGACATTACAAGTTAACTTGGCAGTCTTAAATGATTTTCCTATGGTTTAGACAAGCATTGCTCCTATAAATATTTCCGCAGTTTGTCATCGATCAATGTATTATACCTCGACACTATGTCGGTTTAACATGACCTCAGAGTAGATGAACGATTATTTTATTATATCAACCATTTTTGAATCTACGGAATAAAAATTGTTTCACACTATTAATGAAATCCCCGGTTCGGCCTAGAATGAAAATGTCCAAACCGTGCTCGCCCAATTTGCGAGGACATTTCAAAATTGGCATACCTTAGTATGTATAGTATATAATACTCATATTTGATGTAATGATGGCAAATATCACTTCAACGTGTACTAACCAAAGAACACAAGTTAGGGTGTGATTCTATCCGTAACTGTACAAAATTCTTCAGTGACCGGGATGAAGCTTCGCTACTGTTAAATCTTCTACTCTGACGACAAGGCGGTAATCATATGTAATGTAACCTCGTTCCATAGAAAAGAAAAACTATGTTTGTGGACGAAATCTAGCTTAATCTTTTCTCACCCTATCTCAATGTGAGCCGTATATTAATATATTGACGAAAATTCGTATTTAGCAAAATCGTTATCAGCACTGTAAAGAGACATGAATACAATACTGCCATATTGTACATTTATTTCATGTTTTAAGGAATTATTTAGGCTACACTGGCGTATGTTTTATTGATTGACCATCAGAAATGTCAACGTATGCCAACCAGCTTTAACTAAAAACATTAAAATTAATAGAAACATCCCACAACCAAGAGGATGATAGAAAGAGTGAAGGAAATAGAGACGTAAATGTGATTGGAGATAATTCGTAAACTATTTTAAAATATAATTCCGCCATGAAACATTTTACTGCGAGACCATGGGAGCTTTCATTGTGAAAGGATCCAAGCTTGTTCAGCTGCTACGCTGGCAAATACTGTTGGCAATTGGCCTTTATCACATCCGAACTGGCCCCAAGACAAAATGCCTGTCAAAATACCTTTACATACCAAAGGTCCGCCACCGTCAGCCTTTAAACAAAGAACCACAAATTATACACAATAATGAGATTTCAATTCAACCGGGAAAATATTTAAACACTTATTGTTCAAAAACTAACATGACAGCTACCAAATCCTATATCGCCGGCGCAAATCATTCTCTCGGTTACTCTTCCCACTCCTTGGTACAATTCGGAGCAAATAGGGTGAGGAAAAATGGGCAGACTTTGTTTGTATAAAACATCCGATGTGAGCAAGCTACTGGTACCACATACGTTTCCCCATCCATTACTGAGACAATTTCCAGACCACTGAAAGGCCTCAGCTGCCAAAGGAATTGAACGCACGTATTTATTGAATGTTAAATTGCGTGAGAGTCGGAGAACTCCATAGTCATAGTCCATAGTACGCCTATGAGACAAATTTAAAAAAAAACTCACAACTTTCAAGTCCAGGAAGAAACTTTGTAGATACCAGGGCAGAATTTAAGACTGTACAAAAATTATTATTTATCGAAAATTAGTACTAACAAATCGTAGTTCGGATGATAAATGGCAGCATGAATTCCAGAAATCTGTTCCGTGTCTTCGGTTCGTGTCAAATTGTGTTCACCGGCAACCACGCGCAGGGAAGCAGGATCTGAGTGATAAATGCAGTGTCCAGCAGTGACCACTTTGTCCTCAGCAACAACTGCACCACTGCAAATGTGGCACCACTTTCCATCGTCTCTCACTTGTAGGGAGACTTGGTAGGGAAATTCATTTGGTTTGGCGGGAATTTCTCCTGCAATTAGAGGGACTGCTTCATTTGGCTGCATTGAGTTTACCAGCTGTGTTGGATCGTGATAATGAGGATCTCCATGGGTTGTCGGAACTGAGGAGACTGAATTATTACAGATAGAACAGTGTTTCAATTAATAAAACATTAAAGATTTTGTTCAACGAATATATTTTAGCATATTATCTGCCTGTAAAAATTGTCTTATTTTGGGTCTTTTACTGTAATCTACAGAATGGCGCGGTAAGATATAATTAAGAAATTAAAAATTAATGTAACTAAGAATAACAATATAAGCATTTTCACTTCACATATGTAATTAACTTGTATCGCAAATATTACTTTCGAAAGCCCACGCAAAATAACAAGTGACAACGCAAAACGTCATTGTTGAACTTATAGATGATGAAAGCTAAAATGTTTGGATGATAAGACTTATCGTGAGCAAGTAAAAGTTGAAACTGGAAAATAGTTCCATTTCTGTTACTGATATTCTATATGAAAGGAACAATATGTCAAACATGCATAAGTCAGCTGTAGCCCTGATAAATTAAGGAACTGTGTTAAATATTGTAATTAGACATCTGAGGCAGTTTGAAAGTAAAAATATCAGTGCAATCAACTATGGAGAGTTTTTATTTTATTTCAACACCTGCATCCAGTACGTATTGTATTTTTATGGTTGATGACTGCCATATACTTTGGTAATCAATTTTTTTCTGTGGAAAGTCGGTTCGATGTCGCTTGTCATCATCAGCCGCTCATATTTTATTCAATGAGGAAAATTCAAAACCAGATTGTTTACAATAATCCTACATTTTATTTTTGCAGGTAACATGTCTAGTACCTAGTGCTCTACTGTCTGTTTAAGGACATTATTTCAAACGAAAAGGTAAATGACTCATAGAGAGATATAATAGCCCGATTCGATTTGGACGGGCCAAATGTGTACACATTTATTCATCTACGTATATTTATGCTTGTTTTTGTTACTTTATTGTGTAGTTTCTGCTCTACATATGTATCCGATGTTTTTCCATTAGTACTCAAATCTATATTTGATAGCTACGAGTTATTATGAAGTTTATTACCAAATGAGTATCAAGTTTTGCACCCCACATGTTTTTCAAGAAGATGACACACAGATTTGATGACGGAGGAAGAAAGGAACGTCCATGAACTTGAAATTCGAATTGAAATTTCAACAGGACTTGAAATGTATCACGTAGTATCTGACCCTACAATACGTCAGGGGCCGGATTTTTGCGGGAAGACAGGAAGATTCTTCCCAGGGAAAAAATCTCAATGGAAAGGGAATTATTTTTACGAACAGGGATTTTTAAAATCGTTGACCTTATTTATGCCAGGAATTTTCAAATTTGATGGTGTGTTTCAAGGGAATTTGTTATCGAAACATGGATTTTTGATGTTAGGCCAACTGCCACCTACAAAACTGCCACCGCGGCCAACTGCCACCGGGCCAACTGCCACTAGGCCAACCGCCACTAGGCCAATTGCCCCTTTCTTTTAAACTGAAAATTTTGGCCAACTGCCCCCTGGCCTACTGCCACCATGACCAACTGCCACTTTCATTGTTAAAGTCTCATGCTAATGCACATGGTAGAGGCGCATGCTAATACACATGGTAGAGACGCATGCTAATGCACATGATATAGACCCATGCTAATGTACATGTTAGAGACCAATGTAAATGTACATGGCAAATACCGAGTATATGATTTTATAACGTGACTGAGCGTAGGAGTTTATAATGTGAATGAGCATAGGACTGTAACATGTGACTGAGCATAGGACTGTAACATGTGACTGAGCATAGGACTGTAACATGTGACTGAGCATAGGACTGTAACATGTGACTGAGCATAGGACTTTATAATGTGACTGAGCATAGGACTGTAACATGTGACTGAGCATAGGACTTTAACATGTGACTGAGCATAGGACTTTAACATGTGACTGAGCATAGGACTGTAACATGTGACTGAGCATAGGACTTTAACATGTGACTGAGCATAGGACTTTAACATGTGACTGAGCATAGGACTTTAACATGTGACTGAGCATAGGACTTTAACATGTGACTGAGCATAGGACTTTAACATGTGACTGAGCATAGGACTTTAACATGTGACTGAGCATAGGACTGTAACATGTTATTGAGCATAGGACTGTAACGTGTGACTGAGCATAGGACTGTAACATGTTATTGAGCATAGGACTGTAACGTGTGACTGAGCATTGGATTTTGTAATGTAACTTGAGGAATTATGAGGCAGTTGGCCTAGGGGCAGTTGGGCTTAGGGGCAGTTGGCCGCGAATTCGTGAGGTGGTGGCAGTTGGTCATAGGGCAGTTGGCCTAGTGGCAGTTGGCCGCGGTGGCAGTTGTGGGGGTGGCAGTTGGCCGGACACGCATCAAATGATACACAAATCCATTCTAGAATAAATTTTACAGCTGTCATTGATTAAAGAAGTTCCATGGACATTTTAGATTTCACCTGCGTCCACAATTTATAAACACGAATACGCGTTCAGTGACAGCGTTGGTTCCTGAAAGGAAGCAGAACCCTGTTTGTGTTGACAAAATTATGTATTGCAGGACAATTTTATAAAAAACAAATGTCGAAAGAATTTTACCAGGAAGCGAAAGTAAGTACTCAACTAGGACTGGCATATTCTCGCAAGCAGATTCTGCGATGCTAAAATAACTACTTTTCGTTAACTTAACTACCCTCGTTGAAAGTACAATCTCCTGCCATTTTAATTTTATCAGGTCAACTAATAGCCCACGGAGTACTTACATTTAAATAAAAGCAACTATTCAGTACTAACGGATACAATAAAAATATTTAATGATAATTCACTTCATTTTCAATTTATGAATTCTCCTACTTCACATTAATGCACTATTGCAGTATGCTGAGAATGAAACAATGAACAGAATTTGAGTTCAAATGATAGAATTACTTTTACATGGAAAGACGTAAGTGATTCGACAATTTACCGGTGCCAAGTTCTAAATTGTCGAATAAGTATGTGATCCTGCTCACATTTCCTAGCACAGTATAGTATTACAATTATTTTATACAAATGTAAAAAAAGTAGTTTAGAAGCTTTTTCAATTAAATAACAGACTTAGTAGATTTCATGATTTTTTTAGTAAACTGCCTTCCCAAATAGTAGCTAGTCTACTAAAAAAGTAGGCATCTGGCAGCTTTCCACATACACTTTGCACAAAATTTCTTTGCTTCAGGGCCTGAGTCGATTTCTGTAAATCTATAGAAGATTAATTCTGGATTTGCCTACTGAAACGTATGTCCCTGCTGGAACGAAGTGAATCCCTCAACGATTTCAAAAATCACTGCCGAATAAAAGGTTCACTTTTTTTAAAAATCCCTTTTAGCAAAGCCAATTTCCCTATAACATGAAATCCCTATGAAATCCAGAAATCCCTGTTTCCGTAACAAATTTCCCTAAAACACCACAAAAATTGTTAAAAAGCTGCCAAAAAATATTAGCGAATGTAAATAGCCATGTTATCAAAAAATAATCCCTCCCCTTTTAAATATTCCCCGACAAAAATGTTTTCACTGCGAATAATCTTTTAAATGACTTTTAACAAACATCCGACTCCTGCTTCAAGGAATTTACAGATATTTGTGGAATTAAATGGAAATAATTCATTTACTGAAGCCTGAAAAATTACAGACAACTAATTATTTTTCCCAGTTTACGGTAACATGGTTTCCAAGTTGACTAAAAATTACTTCATTACAACACAGGCCAAGAATATGCAACAAATAAAAACCTTTGATCCTGATTATGACGTTTTAAAGCAATACATTAGCTGCTTATTTATGGTTGTGGCCATCGTTGCCATCGATGACATAATATACGAATTAAATTAGTCCTCGGGATGTTTACATACTACTAGTTTAGTTGGTTTAAAACTTTTATATGAAAATCAAAATGACAATTTAAGCAACTAATCACCCACGATTTTTCTTGAATGATACAATGATATTTTTATTTTTGCTCGTGAAGAAATTGCTTCAATCTTTCTTTCTGACTTTTCCGGGCATGCATACGAAGTTTAAACTTTGGGATTTATTAAATAGCTCACAGGAACCTTTCCAAATGGCCACTAACGAGGAATATTTTTTTATAAACTTGTACGATTCTTGATATATGTATTTCAAAGTTTTAACTTCCTGTGTGTATTTCCCTCTTGTAGCATTACATTTACATATTCAACGAGAATCAACTGCGCACCGGCGAAACAGTTAAACAGCTTGCCTTGTCACTAATATTGATACTTGTTTTTCTGAAGTAGACTTGTTATAAAATGATATGTATACATACGTGTAAGTTGGAAGTATTTGTGTCATACTTATAATTAAGTAACACGATTCGCGAGAAGATGGAGAAAAATGCAGCGTATGCTGGAACACTTCCTGTAACCATCTCTTTGTATAGTTTAAGCGTTAAACTATCAAGCTGCAACGACATTGGTATTTGTCCATGTAGCATTTATGGGTATTTATGACAGGGTCATAAAATACAAAGTCCAGGAGCCTCTCTTTTTTCTCGCTCTTACTGTGGACTTATAGTAATTTAGAACTATAGCATTTTGTCACTTCATGACTATTGCTTAATTTCCTGTTGAAATTCTCCATGTTTGATCTATTGTTTCCATTTAGATTAAGCAACTGTAAACAAAATCTGGCATAAATACATGTGTTTCAATCGAATAAACTGACTCTTTTGAATGTTGTCAAAGGAACGAACTCGTTGCAAAGTATTAATTTTACGTTTACAAGACTTGTTAGAAGTGACGTACACTGCTTCCAGTTGAAGGTATAAATATGTGCATAATTTTTACGTCTAGTAATACTCTGAAGCAATGACATCTACGAAAAGAACATGAATAAATCAGTCATGCATAATCTAGACAATTGAGCATTCGATTTCGTGCAGTAGAACCAGACCATAAATATTCATTTTATGTAGACACAGCTTCAACCGTATTTAAAATATTTAGTGATACTTGATGTCCCAATAAAATTGGAAAACAATGGTTCAACAAATGAGTAAACAAAAAACTGGCACGACGGATTCATTTCAAAGTTGTACAACACGTCCACCTACATAAATGATCAAGACTGTGTATCCTACATTTAGGAGCCAATTATAATTACTTCGATCAAAATGAACACAATTTTTAGCTATTCCATATTAGCCTTTTTTGTTCTTGTGTTAACTGTAGGCCCAAAAGGTTTACTACAGCACACAAATGTAATGGCCACAGACGAAGGAATTTCTTCCGGACTGAAATCCTTCTACACAAACAACGACATAGCTGACATCACAGTGACATTTAAGGCTCGCCCGAACGAATTGGTGAAAACAATATCCCATCAATTGAAAAATGCCCAAAACCGAGTTCAAAAATTGACGCTGCTCTCAGATGAGTTAGAAACTCTTGCAATAGCTTCCCAGAGGTCTGCTCTTGAACTAGTGAAAAAGGAAAAGTCCGTAATACGTTTTCACACTTTGTGGTTAACAAATCAGTTGACCATCAGTGGGGCGCCCTTAGATTTAGCGGAGGCACTCGTTTCCATTCCTGAGGTGGTCACGATCAAGCAGGTTATCATATTGAAAAGGTCTTTTAATGAAACACTTCTATTTGACGCCATCCAAAATGATACCAAAGCATTAAAGACCAAATTCATGGGGTCATATAAACATTTGGGGATCGACGATGACGATCTGCTTCATTGGGGTGTGCAACGAGTTCAAGCACCAGAGGTTTGGGATCTCGGGTATGATGGAACAGGTGTTCGTGTTGGAATTATTGATACTGGAGTTCGATGGAGTCATGACGTTTTTCAGGATTCCTACATTGGAACAGATAACTACGGCTGGTTTGACCCAGAGCAAATGACAGATATGCCTAGAGATTTGACTGATTCATTCGGACACGGAACCTCTTGCTTGGGTCCACTGGTTGGTAATTACGGATTCGGCGTTGCCCCCGGAGCGAAATGGATGGCATGCCTAGCATCCAATATACGTGGTTTCCGAGAAGACTGGATAATACTGTGCCTCCAGTTCATGATATGTCCAACGGATTACCAAGGGAATAATAAGGATTGTTCAAAGGCACCCCGCGTTGTTAATAATAGTTGGTCCTATCTACCAGATGAAGATGATTCTGCAATGAGAGAATTGGTTCCAATACTGGTCGAATCTGATATAAATTTTATATTCGCCATCGGGAATAGGGGTCACATTGATTGCAAATCTTCAGGAGCTCCAGGTCATTACGACGAGTTTATAGGTGTTGGGATGTCCAATCCGGATGATCAAGTGGAGGCAATGTCTAGCGCTGGTCCAGGTCCTTCCGGTATGATCAAGCCAGACTTTATTGCTCCTGGTTTTAATTTGATAATTCCGGAGTCAGATTCCGATGTGTGTTTTTCCTCAGCAAGTGGAACTAGTGTTGCATCACCTATGGCGGCTGGCATTGTTGCTCTTATGTTGCAAAAAAATCCTGGGTTGACCCAGGAAGAAATTCGTGGCATTTTAATCAAATCAACAGATCCTGCCACAACTGAGATGGGAATGTGTGGCGATGTTCCCAACACACAATTTCCCAACAACAGAGCAGGTCATGGAATCATTAATGCATTAAAGGCAATCAACAATGTTCCTTCTATGAAGAGATAGAAGATATTCGTGTATGGATGTCACGTTCCGGTACTTGGATTAGTTTTATGATATGATAATAGTTTTTGATTTATTTGGCATTGTCAAGCACACTTGATAAGACGTAATTAAAAGTTTATTTAGTTTGACAAAACGTGACTTCAGGAAACGTTTTGTTGTTATGGCAACTTGACAGCAATTTATAAAATTTTATAAGTTTTGAGACCGTAGTTATGGACGCAAACCGGAGAGTTTCTGATTTCCCTATTTATTGACGGACAGTTCGCCGAAACTAAAATACTTGGTTGAAGCATATTTTAAGGAGATTTATTTGTCTAGTTTCATATTCCCAAGTCAAACATATCCTCTGCAGGATCTAAAAACATTAAGCAAGATTAAAACGAAGGACTGCAGTACAATATTTACTTTTTTAAAGCACCTTATTAATTCTGTTTCACATTTTCAGTTCCTGGGATTTGAAATACTTGATACTTGGCTCAAATGAATCCACTTTAAATCTTCTTCAAACATAGTTGTAGATTTTGTTCCTTTAACTTTGCTCCTAAAGATGAATTTCCTCGAAATCGATCGCTGTTCTCAAATGTCATGTCCAACATGTGTTTTAAATTGTGAACTGGCTTTTACCAATCTGTTAATTTAAAGCTTGGCGCTCTGATTTCACTATATAGCAAGCCACTATGTGGTATGCGTTTTCACTATATAGCCAAACAAGCCGATGGTATATACAGCAAGCTATCTGAGCGAGATGAAACTCTGTCGCAGAGGAGAGCTAGCTTCTTCAGCTCGCCCGCTCGCTGTGCTTCTCGGCGTTCTCGGTAGTGTTTCTTAGTTTAGTTAGTTCTTCTCGGTAGACCAAAATCCGTTCCGAACCAAATGACATCTTGCAAATCAGGAACCGGTACCGTTCCGATACCCAAAATTTCGGTTCGGGAAATCATTAAACGAGAAAACAAATTGGGCCTGGTACCGATAATATCTTGAAACCGAATGACTCGATAGTGGTTCATCCCGACCCGATTTTTTCCGGAACCGTTCCGAAAAAGTACCGATAACAGATTGAAATATTTAATCCCCAATTGTAAGTACTGTACACTGTTCACATTCTGTATATTCATTGGTTTATACTCAAGTACACATTACATATAAACAAAAAACATTTCACTCTTTCCACGCACTAATCTAATCTACAATTCCCAGGTGCTCTAACACTTATTTTACACGCTCGAATTCTGGTTTTTCGACTCAGCCATGCTTTCAAACAGTACTTTGGTACCAGTAACATATTAGACCTGGTTTCGTAATTTATTTCCTGAATTTCGAAGTTCAATATTCTTTCGTTGGGTCCTTGGTTTCCATGACAAATTAGAATTCCCTTCATCTTAATTAAAATCATAATTATTGAGCCATGCAAATAAATACTAGACAAAAGGAAGTAAAGAAGAGTTCACATGGGATAGTGCAAATCTGTGCTGAATGAAAAGCGCACATGGTAAGTAATTAGAACCATGTACCTTCTGATTTCGCGTTTTCTGCTACACATTTTTTCCGTCAGGCTACGTTACGTTTTCGGGACTATCGGTACGAGAACTTCGGTTCCGGGAAATACCTTTCCCGATCGGTATTACATTACTGGTTTCATTTTCGGTACCGAAACCCAAAACGAATACTCTCCGATTTTATCGATTCTGATTCATTTTTCCCGTTTCCGTCCCGGTATGCAAATGGGACATTTTCGTGGTACCGCTAACGTCCCGTTCCGATACCGTTACCGATATTACCGTTACCGTCGGCATTCCCGTCCCGATAAGAAACTGTAGTTCCGGCTTACTTGCTTGCTGTATATACCACCGGCTTGTTTCGATATATAGTGAAGTAGTATGCTACATAGAGCGACTTGCTATGTAGAGGAGTGAGCTCGGCAATCCTTAAATTAACAATCCTGCATCATCGCACATCGCAATCAAATATATAGCTTCTACTTGCTGTACTTATATACCACCGGCTTATCCTCTCTACTAATTCAAAAGAATGGGTGATCTTCATCTTGGTGTAATACGGATTTGAGATACAAATTTAAGAGAGCAAAATAAATTATTATTAAATCATTATACAGTAGCAAGGGCGGGGACATTGTCACGGGCAGCCAACCACCAACAAGACGGCACTCAAATTAGACGAGGGAATTATTTTTTGAAAAAATAAAAAAAATAATCATTAAAGCATTATACGGTAGCAATTATTATGCTTTCGAGAAATTTGAACACAAGAAAAGGATTATATAACGTTACATTGCTAATAGTTAAGCACTTTGCTAATAATATCATTCATGCTGAAATATTGACAGGAAGTGCTCACGGCGTTATAGTGTTCATACCACAAATTGATTTGATTCCATCTGACCCTTACATTGCATTTACTCAGCGAGTTTTGTAATGACTGTTAATGAAAGTCAAGGGCAACGTTTGAGAATATATTTACGATCTCCAGTTTTTACTCATGGACAATTATATGTTGCATTTTCAAGAGGAACAAATGTCAGTTCTGAACATCAAGGGAAAATATTCGATGGCAGAAATCAAAGATTTACAACAAATGTTGTATTTAAGGAAATTTTCAAAGGATAGATTAACATTGGTATGTTAAAGCGGAACTAACTTACAGTCGTGATCTACGGGTCAAACATGGGGCATGGGCAGGACCTTGGTGTGAAGTTCACAAGTGCGCTCAATCATGATATTTTGTTTGAATTATTCTAATATTTCAACTTTTCAAGTCTTAAATCACATTATAGTAATGCATCTTCTAGCGTCTATGTAAATGCAACTCAAACCTATAAGTAATTATCCCTGCTGAGCAGGGCTGTCTACTAGTCTAAATTACTGGCCAAATCCTGCTGTTATCTGTTAATTTAAAGCTTGGTGCGCTCATTTCACATTATTTTTAAAGGGGAAATATTTAATTTTCATTATTGTCAAATTGTGTTAACAGATTACGGATCAAGCCACCACCTGCATCGGTGAATAACCTAAATTTCCCAATAACAGCATCGACGCAGTCTATTGGGTTGATCCGCCGGTATTAAAATTCTATTGCCAAAATAATGTTTGTTTCAAATCGAATTTTTTAAAATAATTACCTTTGCTTCTGAAATACAATTTCGTATGTTAGAATCTAACAGTACATATCTTCTTTAAATATACAATTTGCAATTTGTACTCGCGAACCTAGAGGTCGCGTTTAGGAGAGGTTAACCAACAGCCTTAGTAAAGACTCTTTAATTACTTCAATATATTATAGTAATTAAAAATCCAACAAATTACAAAACATCTTAAAACACAGTTGCTTGTATATGTAGTTTATGTCCATTCCCCTTGCCCATTATTTCATATTGTTCGACAGTATCCGTTACAACGACCTTGATATTTTCTTTAGATTTACCCCTCGAAAATGTAACATGTAGTTATCTATTTTAAAATCAATGCCTACTTTACCAAAACTTTGTTCCTGACATTTATTATGTCTTTGCAAATAATACTCTAAATTGTCTTCACTTTAATATGAATGGGTAGTCGCTGCTTATGCTATTCATGTAGCCCGTGACAATATCCCCGCCCCTGCTACTGTATAATGCTTGCGTACTCGCAAACCTATAAAGCGCGTGTAGGACAGAGAGCGAAGGTTTAAAATGCCTTTTTTGTTCGTGCCATCACGGTCATTTTATAATACTAGTAAAAGCCCTGTGCTTCACAGGGATGATTACTTGAAGACATGGTAGTGTGATTGCAGAAATTAAAAGCCAAACGGTTGACGAATCAATCCATGTCGTAGAGACTTGTTGTAAGCTTAAATCGTGCGAGATTATATTAAGAGTAGCGCTTTAAATAAGCGGACAGGTACGTTAATAATAAGGAGCGCTCATCATGCCACCTTTTGGGAGCTGTGTGAGGCCATTGAACTATTAAAGCGCTTTTTTGGAATATGTACATATAATGTATATACATACAATTTAAATAGTGTGGATAACATTGAGGCCAAATATTTTTGGACTATAACCAACCAATCCGAAATTATTAAAAAAATAATTTGGGACTAGTTGAGATGCGGCACGGTTCCAAAGCATGGAGCGTGATAGGACTTTCTGTTTACGGCGAAGGCGCTGCCCTTGTATTACGTTGGCAGGGGCCTCCACTCCTCGTCCACTACAGCGAGCAAAGCAATGCTTGCATGCTGGCTGTATGAATTCGCATACAATCCATGCGTGCTGGTAACATGTGCACAACGCCTTAACTATATATGTATATAAATTACCCGTTTCGGATTTCCTCCGATTTGACTGCCGGCAGATGCAAATATGTACTTTTTACAAATTTTAAAATGTAGTATTTATGCTTCCCTTGAGTTTAGACTGTTTAAAAAGTGCATATTTGCGTCTGCCGGCACTCAAAAAAAATCGCATAGTTTCAAAAATGTGCATGTGATTTTTTTGAAAAAACCGAAATTTTGATTTTACAACGGGGAAAAAATCATGAGTGTTATAGTTAATGTGACAATATATTTGAGATACCCAATTTTTTAATATTCAAATAAGTAAGGCTGTAATAAATTATTGTATTTTTCGGGTTTTTTCGGTTTTTTGACCTTCCCATTAGGATTTACGGCAAAAATAAAATTGTAGATTTTTTTTATTCAATTACGCATCTGATGGGCCCTATAAAAATATTTTATAAAATAGTGACCTTCACGTGTTGCTGTTTTCAAAAAAACAGACTCCCTATTTTTAGGCTATTTATAGGGTGCAAGGATTTTACTGACGAGGCTTGTAGGCAAAATAGTGTGCAAAAATATACACTTGAACCCTTGCCTACAAAATAGGTAGGCTCAGGCGTCTTGAAATTACAGGCATAAATGTATGTGCTACTGAAGCATATAATTTTCAATTAATGGCATATGGAACGGGTAACATAAAAATTAAAGAATAATCTACCCCTGGGACTTGCAAATTGTATTTTTTGTTTTGTATCAAAAGTAAAATATGTGTGACATTTCGCCTTGATATTCGCTGAAGCCTCACCGATATTAAACGTTCGAAATATTCGGTAAAGTGGAAAGGTTACATCGGCCATTTGAGTGAATATTTACCTTTGAACACAATTCGAATTTGAAACAGGATTTCCAAACAGGATATGTTTTTAGTCAGCTAATCGATTTCTGTTGTCACAATTGAGTTATTTTGCTGACGTTGGAAAATGTTTCTTGTGGTATTTAATTTTTGAAATCTTTGTAATCTTGAGTTGTAAAACTTCGGCACGATTTCGAGCGCAAACCAAGGCGAGATCGACAAACTGTTTTGATCTTAGAAAGCTAAACTCAAACAATTTTATTCAAATCCCGTTGGCTTTAGGCAGGGGTTTTAATTAAAGAACAATACATTTCCCTTAAGTAGCCTGTCGGTAACGAAAAGTATATATATGTAAGATGTAGGAAGAGTAGAATACGTTGAGCTTATTTGTCAATGAAATGCAGAGTCATTTGGACACCTTTGCAATGCAATCTATGCCTATTAGGAATTCCATTTGAAGAGCACTATGTACTTGGAACAGCTACCGGAAAGTAAACTCTTTTAAGGGAATTTGTAATACGGAGATGGCTCTGTATAAGGTAAATTCGTGAATAAGCCGATCGCGGTAATTCGCCACGTTAAAGTAGTTCAGGTACTTTGATTAATTAATGTTGTCGTGACATGTTCATGAATTTACATATAAATTGCACTTTCCGCAGTATCGATTTCCTAAAAATATTTCCTATTGGAATTTTTTTTTCTAATATATATTTTATACATGATCACATATGTATGTGACTTCTACTCTCATTGTCAGCCTATGAAATAAATCTTCTTTTAAAGGAATCTCTAATACGGGGAGGTAACTGTGTCAACCAAAACTATATACATGAATTAAGGGATCATTATGTAATGCCTGGTACTAATCATCAATATAATATACAATATACAATACATATAATATGAAACACAATTCGGTATTGTTTAAAGATCAAGACACGAATAAATCTCCACGACAGAACTTGACTCGTAAGCTGTTTAGCTTTTAATTTCTACACTCGCAACTACCACCTCTCCAAGTAATTGTACCTGTAAAGCACAGGGCTTTTACTAGTATATTTGTTAGGTGAACTTTTGGACTGATTGTTAGTGATTTTGCAGTAGTGAAAGGGCCAAGTGTAACCCGTGCAAAATGATGTATGAAGGGCAATGCACAATTACAAAAAAATAGTCTAAGTTTATTTTAAATGTAATTTCCAAAATACAGAGGAAAAATGTGTATAAGTAGAATGTGTGTGGCTGGAAGTTGAGGATGTGACTCTTGTCGTGTCAGTTGAGTTAGTGTTTTTATGTGGACCATGCTCTCCACAATTGGCATCTTTGCCTTAAGGTGTAATCGGTGGAGAAATATGGCATGCAGATATGTTTCCAATAAGGTAAGAGGTCATTGGAAATAGACTGGGACAAAGTAGATTAAATTCCTTTAGAAATGTGGAGTTTGAGAAGACTCGGGTAATTTATGTGAATAAGCCTAACATTCTTTAAAGATAGTGAAATAGTAATTTTTCCTTCAGACTGGCCTGAACAATATTTATATATTTAATGTGTATGCTTGGTAAGAGTTTAATTTTGCTCATTTTAGGACTGTACTCTTCCTCTAAAAAGCAGGAGTTCGCAATTGCGCCAAATGTTCCACGTGAGAATGACGCATAGATTTGAAGACACTTGAGAATGAAATCCTCAAGTATATGTTGGAAGTTTCCATCGTAAATCATTATTTACGTTCCTTCCCATATGAGGACTCATGGACGGACTCATGCACATGATTTATGGTAATTGACTCTTATTATCAAGCCCTTCCACTGGTCATCCATCATTGTCTCCCAGTTAATTTCAACTTAAGCCAAGACTGTATAGATGTTGAGACTCTCTTCCAAGTGCATTCGCAAGTGCACGGTCGTTCAAGGCAAACCTGACTTTCCTGGCTGCTCCTTTCGAACTAACAATACACAGTAAGCACATCATCATACCATTCACACAAACCTTAACCCCAGTCAAAATTCATAACCTACGAGTCCCAAGTTGGAATTGGAAGAGTTAGTTGTGATTATTCTGTGGAGTTTCAGAATTCAAATATAAAACTTGGGTCAAGATGGGTCGAGTTCTCCTTCTCCCCCTGCTCTTGCTAGCTCTTGCGGGGGTAATTATTATTGATGTGGGGAGCCCAGTGGAAGGGAAGGGTTTGAAAGGGCATTCCATCCGGATGATCCCACCCCGGGACTATCTCAAAAGATACGGTTTCCGGACCCTCCCTGAAGGAAAAGGACCCCAGAAGCCTCATTGGGTCCCAGGGGGTGATAATATGCTCACCCCGGAGAGACTATACTACGAAAAAAAGATGGCGGAATGGCGAGAGAAAATGAAACTCAAAACCAAGGATGGAGCGGATGGGGTGAAGCGAGACAGTCTCGAGAGTTTGGAAATCCTTCAAGCTTAATTTGGGGCAGAGTGAGAATATCCAATGAATTATTATATAATAATATTACATTCTACCTTTGTATGTAATTCCATATAATTACTAATCGTTATAAAGAGAAATCTTGAAGTCAAGTAAATACTTTTAAGACTGATTCCACCAGCCTGTGAAGTATGTATTGTAGTGCGTATATATGTATATATAAATTACAGGAGACGGATTTAATCAAATGTTTCTATGAATCTCTATGTTTATATAGCTTTGCATATACAAGGAAGACCTGCGTAAAATATTTACTCAAATAGGAATATAATTTTCATTAAAAAATCTAATGGAAGGTTTGATACAATTACCACATCATATGTGATGGTTATTATTGTCATTGTGATAGGTTAATACATTTTACCTCAGTCAAGAACCAATGTACACATATGCTAGCTCATTTTTTTGTATGCCAATTTTGTATTGTAACATGACCTATGTAAATGCCTATTGGGATGACCGATGTAAGGACAGTGACCATATTGTTATTGATAATGTTATATAAATAATACGTATATACATAAATCCTTAATGTGTAATTATATGTAATTAGCCATCCTTTAATTAATAGACCCGCAAGGTCCTTCTGATTTTAGAAGCTTTAGTTGTATTGCTAAGTCATATTCCATTGTAGCTGTGGCTGTATCCCACTGAGTATGTACATTGTGCAGATATTCCAATATCTATGGACATAAATTTAACGGAAGTAAACTATTGTAGGAATTGAAGTCCTTAAAACTGTCAACTGGGGAATTGAGATGATTAATTGCACTTGCATTGAGACTTTGTGGAGACATAGGGATTGTTCTCGTTTTTATTTAACTCGGCCATTGGGGTCAGGCAGTACTGAAGCATCTACAGTGTACTTTCACTATAAGGGAATTTTCTCTCCATAAAATATGCATTAATGTACTGTAGTAAAACATTTTGGGAACATTCCCGTCCCCTTATACAAATTATTGCTATAATATTTTATACTGATAACATACGAATAGGTCATTGCGAAAGTAAATTATGGTACATTTAATTGTGCCATGGGTCAGAGAATGCATTGTAATTTGATCGTCCATGTCTCTCAAAAACGGTTCATCTTGTCTCCAAATTACCAATATTTGGAATCTGTATGTGCCCAAAAATTGTTTCCATGCATGAGAAGTCAACAGAGACCAGGAAAAAAGTCCTTGCAGCACTTCTGCATTTACCAAACATAGATACATTAGAAACCATTTCATTTAATTCTAATTAAAATTCATTGAAACTTTAATAATGTGAAATTCAAAGTTTAAAAATAGCAAGTGCAGTATTCTCACAGATTGTAGGAAAGTCTATAAATTATTGTCTGCCTCAAATCGCAGTTAATAATTATTTGGGGTTTGTACTCCGATATATCGGAGGACCTAGCAGAGCTTCCTATACCTCCTTTATTCTTATAAATGTCTCATTTTATTGCCAATCTGGTCCATTAGTTGCATAGTGTGAAGTAGGACTGTTCGCACATTTCACACTTACTCAACAGCCGGCCTATATATTGTATATTAACACGCCGTCATATATATGATCGATCGAATTAGAGAAAAGGTGTCTCCGCATGTATGCTGTCCGTCATATTATGAGCACATACTGTTTCATGGCATATACCACCGGGGATAGTACATATAGCATCCCCGCAGTTGTATGTATGTCACAACACACATACGCAGACTTGTTGCAATAGAGTGAGAGTGAAATGTAAAGCTACAGGTATAAGAGAGAGAAGATATGAAGGCAAGAGAGGAGACAAGGGTCATGCCTCATGACCTTATGTATTTTAATAAAATAATGTAACCGATGACCTCTTATAACCCTTCTATTTGTATAACCCCGTGGAAATTAAATGATTTCCTACATGAGATTATCATAATCATTTCCCAGTTCAATATAGCCACAAATAAGCCAATTTTGCAGCAAATTTGATTCCTGATAATTTTTTGTATTGACTTTTTTGACCTGGGTCGTTAGTTCGCGAGTTTAAAATCATGAGGCTAGGTCCGGAGTTTACGGCCAGAGCTATGCAAAATACTTGGTCTTCGATGCCAAAATACAAAATACTGTATTTTAAATACAATACTTTTCTTAAAATACCCACCTAATCCTCACTATTTTCGATTTCTAGAACAAACTTTTTAAAACAGTCACTTCAAAGACTGCATTTAAGACATGTGTAGTACCAAATTGTTCAACGGTTGCCGAATAGGACTGTCCATTATAATTATATTTTAAGTAGTTTTGACTGTTTATGAAGTAAGAAATTAATATGAAATTTTTATTTATTAGTAAATAAATGTATTTTCGGAATAATTATTATAAAAAGGGGCTAGTAACTGAAAATTAAATCGAGTAGGTACTCGTCTTCGGCGTATCTTAAATATAATTAGTTGTTAAAGAGGCAAAATGGTCTGTGATGTAAAAACCATTAGCACGTAGACCATTTCGCTTCTTCAACGACGATATATATACAGTATCGAGAATCTGAACATGTTTGATGTAGCCAAGGGATTCATTCCGATGTATGTTATTCCAATGTGTAAAATGCAATTTTCACAGACATTGTACATTGTATAAGCTACATACAGTGTCAAAATCAGAAATAATACCAGCGAAAAGTATTTTGAGCAAAATACTTTATTTGAATTGCATTTCATATTTCATTGAGAGTAAGTAAATACCAAATACTTTTGTACTTTCTGGCTCTCAAAATACTAAGTACAAAATACTTGCTTACTGCTTACCAACTTTGAAATACAAAATACAAAATACTTTGTGGTCTGAAAATACGTATTTTAAAATACTGTATTTGAAAATACTGCATAGCTCTGTTTACGACTGACAATTTTTTTAAAAGTTTTATTCGCATACACATTTATGCTCAGAAAATGTGTTGACGTTCATTTGTATAACATTTTATGGATTTTCCAAGGAGCTACATTTCGTAGCCAAATTATTTTGCGAGAATGTAAAAATGAAATTGATTCTAAAAAACAAGCGCCTTCATAAAATAAAATTATGTCATGCTGCAAAATTGGGTCATGCTTTTGTGCTTTTGTGGTTGTGTAATTTCCCTAACCTGGCTCAGGGTCTTTTACGTTTCACAATGTTCACAATTCTCGAAAAACAGACTCACCACAACTATAGGTCACTAGAGCTTCCACTAAATGTCCGACAAACAATGCTCAAATCATTTCTAAAAAAATACGAGAAAATAGAAATTCTGAAAACAATTTGGACTTAATGCTAACTTGTGCGGGCACGGGGATGGTAAATAATCACGGTCGTCCCGGACGTTCCCCAGAGCAAACCTTTATCAATGCATTCTTCAATGAGGACACTTATCCGATATCTTCATCCATATACTGCATAAGAGTAATTATTAATTAAAAATATGTCCTCATCTGACAACCTGTCTAACTCCCTTGATTGTAAATACTTGAAAATGTCAAAAACAAAATGATACAGCCTTGATTGTAAGCACTTGAAAATATCAAAAACAAAATCATACAATGTTGAGTTCACTCTTGAAATTGATAGATATCTGGAGCGGTTGGATCCAGCAGAGTATTTTTCATTCTTCCAAAAATCAGCACACCATGAAGGCTGCATTCGTACTCGCTTTGATCGCCGTGGCCTCTGGTAATCTTTTTATTCCAAACTTTACATGATGCTAGTATTTTTCTACTCTGAAAACATTTTAATTAAAAAACATGGATCCTTAACTATATCTGTAATAAAATTCTGAACAGCCGCAGTCCCCTCAAAACCAACCATTGTCACTAGAAACAATGTAACCAGTGGATTTTTTTTGAACGGACCCAGATTTGTTGGAGGAGAGGAGGCTGGGGAAAGGGAATTTCCCTTTGCCGTCAGTGTTCAAGTATATTTTGAAGGAGTAAGACTCCACGGTTGTGGTGGTGTCATCTATGATGAGACGAGGATCATCACTGCCGGATACTGCCTTGAATTCTTTACCCCAGAAAATTATTGGGTTATGGCAGGGGCTAATGATATCTACGAAACTCCGGAAGATGTCCAACTTATCCAAGCAGCCTCAACCAAGATGCATGAAAGCTATAACAAGTAATTATTATAAAAATCAATAATCTCAGTACCATCCTATAATTTCGTAAATCTATTTCTGGACAAATAATCAAAATTGATTATTGAAAGACATTTGTGAAAAATATATTTCTCATTGTGTACAGCCCTGAGTTGGACTTTAACATTGGAATCATCACTCTATCCAAGCCACTCGTCTTCAGGCAAAACGTTCAGCCTATTCGGCTGGCAATCCCAACAATCGAAGCTTCTGGTGAAGTTCAGGTCGTAGCTTATGGAGTAAAGTCTGGATCTCTCTTCCCACATCAGCAGCAAAAACTTAGTCTGAATGTAATTGATAGAGCTGTTTGCAAACAGGACTTTTCGCGCATTGACATCGATATTACTGAAAACATGATTTGCGCTTCAGCGTCAAGGAAGTCTACTTGCGGAGTAAGTAGATTTTACTTTGGATTTAATACATAGCTAAAAATTTCTTCAGGCATTACATCACCGAAAGGCAAAGATTTTTATGACTGCTTATGTTAAATAATTAGAATGATTGGGGTGGCCCCTTAATTGCAAAGGATGAAGCCAGACGTCCTTATTTAGCTGGTATAGTCAGCTGGACATTAGACCCATGTGCTGTGGACGGATTCCACAGTTTGTTTACCAACGTCGCTACTCTCAGATCCTGGCTCGAAAGCAATCTGAACTAAAAAACAGCATACTATGTAGAGGTATACATTTCAGGTGTGGACAAAACAATTAGCTGGTTAATGAGAAAAAATTATTTGTAAAAGTAATTACCTATACAATTGCTTACGATAATAAACAAAATTAAGGATGGCGAATTTCGTGCAAGGAGTTCATTTTTCAATTGTGAAATGCATTTATATCAAATTGTTTTTTTTTCAAAAATATCTACATCTAGAACATTTTGCCCCATTACTGTCGATATAATTATGAATAGTTCGTATTTCATGAACAAAGCATCATGAATTCTTGATCACGAAATTTTGAAAGAACCGTCAATTGTGGCATATTATTTGGGATCACCTCGGAGATTATTTGACGTATACTTACTCTCGGACTCCTTTACTACCCGTTTTTGATGACTGTGACCGCAATTATTAACCTAATAATTTTGAAAAATCTAGTAAATAATATTATTGAATAATATATATTCCAACATCGTTCCTTATTTGAAGTAGCGGATGGCAGGAAGAAATAGATCTGAAACTATGTGTGCCGCTATTTGGCGTTTGCTGAGGCTCTGAACTCAAATTGTGCGTATAAACACGTACAAATTGTAGATCTCATATTCCCTTTGAAACACTCTCGGGGCTGTACGTGCTACAGCTATGTATGCACACATGCAATCACTCAAAGGTCAGACCGTTGATCTGATCCAGTTTTACGGACCGTACCAGATGGAAAACCATTGTCCGAAAAACCCTTAAGAGTAATTAAATAAACATGTCTGATTCTGTGAAATTTCAATTTGATCCCCAAAAATCACTTTTTTAAAATGTTCCAAGGGATTTACGTAATTCATAAATATATATATAATTATTTTGCGAACTTTTAGGACCATGGTTTTTTGGTCTGGTCCTGGTCTGGTTCTGATAGTTTCCATGTGTTCCATCATACTCGTAATTTGATTCCTATTTTAAGTTTAGGACAGCACATAAAATTTAAGCCAAACTGAAATAGCAGCAAAAGTTATTTGAAAAAATGTTTAGGTGGAATGAAAAATTGGGGATGATAATCACATTAGGCCCGAAGTGAAACCAAATATGTGCGTTCCACCAATCAATTTAAATCTTAATTCAAATTTAACTGATTCTACTCATTCCTTACAATTTTTCTTATTATGCAACTAAATATAATTGTCTACATCTGAAATGTACACGAATACATTCAGGGATTCCTGTTAGTTGAGATTTTTGTCATGGTGAATGATTTCTGGAAGAACGGGAAATTAATTCAGAAATTAATTAAATGTAATTTTCATTAATTGGATTCAGCTCCCATTGGGTATTTTATATCAATTGTCTATATAAATTCAAGCATGTATCATTTGTTTTGACAGGTTCAAGTATTGACAATCAGGGCTGATTAATTGACTTTCAGGTGGGATTTTATTTTAAAATCCTGTACTATATGAGCAAATGAAAATATGGGGAAAATACTCTTTGAAGTGTGTATTGCTAAAGAATTGCTTTGGTCTTGTAATATACTGTGTGATCACAATTCTTGTCCACACCCTAGCCCGCTTAAGGCATCGATTTCTTTCTTGATAGCGCCAGTTTGTAGGAAAGTAATTTAAAGATTTTCAAACAGAAATAATAATGAAATAGTTTCACTGAAACCTCAATAGTGTTTGTATATAGTTAGACCAGTGCAGGTCATTGGAATTAGAATTGGAATCGATAGTTTTTTAATATTTTTATTGGAAATGGTGAAATATTTGGGTGTTTGGTTACGCATAAATTACAGGTGGTTAACGTGTGAGAATGATTCTTAGGATTTTTGAAGATATTTATGTCGATTATGTAACCAATGGAGTCGTCCCACCTAAATTCAGATGTAGAGCACATAAGAGGGTTACTTTCATATTGCGACGCAGGTAACTTCGCCAAATGAGAACTTGTCTATATATATACATACATGCATAGTTGGATACTGGTCCAGGTCCCGGAACAAAATCGATATATAAATTGTGTACCCAAAATTTTTGCATACTGTCTGCGTACAGAAAATTTGTACCAGAAAAATTGGGTAACAAAATACATGTGCGTGATCTGGAAGTACCTGGAAAATTTGAACACTTTCAGGGAAACACAACATCAGGAATGCAGTCATCTCTACACAATCTTGTTTCTTATGTTAAAAACTACGCACTATTCCATTAACTACTTTTCTGCTTAACTTCAGCGATTGAACCGTTTTTATTTCATTATTTGGGTCGTTATTAACAGTAATTTAATAGTTATATTTAATTAAATATTTTCTGTTGCTGTAATAATTATTAAAACAAATTTACTTGAGAAGCATGCTTTTAATGTTTTATGTAAAGAGTCGATTAAGTTCGTAGTTCTGAACGAATCTGATGTAATTTTGATTCATGTATAGATTCTACCCTTGTTGTTGCAGGGAACGGGAACAAATAGAAGATCTCTGTTACTGTTCCCATTGGTCGGGTCCAATCAATTATATGTGCCAGTATCCGTTCCTGAACTAAACTAGTTCTACAATAATTTCTCTAGTTATTATTACTATTATTATTATTATTATATAAGTGCCATTTTACCCGCTCTAAACCAAATATTATGATACAACCAAACCAACAGTAAATGATCAACAAAAATACGATCGAAATATTCGAGTTGCTCAAAGAAAGTTCCTGAAAGTCTTTTACATTCCTATCATTAGTGAGATCCTCCTGGGCCACTCTATAAAACCGCTTGTAGTAAATCTTGGACCATTTATCCCACAAGTCAACAATTCCAGATTGACGGAGTCGTTGAAATCTCTCTAACGGCCTGTTCTTAAAACTACTACTCGGTATATTATGAAAGAACAAAAAATACTCTTTCCGAAGAAAGTTGTCGGAAGAATGCCAATTGTGATGAAAACGTTTTCCCTTTACAAATTTCGTCAAATTGATAAATAACTCCCAGTAATAATGAAAATCCCACTCCGTAACCACAAGTGCTGTGTTTGGCTCCGACAGTATTGAGGTCAGAAATGTTGCATTGAGCTCTTCGGAGCATACGTAGTTCATTGTGTATATCAGATTCTTGAGAAAGAGCATATAATCTTCATGCTTAAGATCCAAATGCAACCTATGCTCCTCCACTACGATCTCATTGAGCAAAATGCAGCTGTATGAAGAATACGAAAATTGCTTTGGATTACGGAAATAATCACAATAATTTAAAGTAAGATTAGGACTTTCTTCTGGACTTTCTTTCCCACGCTGTATAAGTTTCTGGTAATTTTTTTCAAGTTTGGACCTAATCTTGCCGCAGGTTCTGTCCGTAGAAATTGTATAGAGAGTGAAATTTTCCAGCTCTGTAAAATACTTCCATTTTGTTTCAAAGGGGTATCCGACAGAGTAGTCAGATTTAGCCACTGCTTTATAAGAGTTCGTCAGGACAATGCTCGTAAAATGCCATAAGATACTGACGACAGAGCAAAATTTTACAAGGGTAATGTGCTTCTGGATTTTACCCTTGATAGGAGTTTCGCTGTCACATTGTTCGAGCAAAACACCAACGAACCATAAAATAAGGTGGGATGTTAGAATATCTGACAAGTTAATTTCAGCTCTGAGGGCGTACCATACTGAGACTAATGTAACCACTGCTACTATAACGATAGTAGTCGAAATTAAAAACCACCATGCCTGTGGTTCAAAAGGTTTTAACAGCATGTACCCATCTCTAATTTGGGTTACAGAATCAGATGTTATAAAATTAAATCCCCTGAAATATGTATCCGTACATTCTAAATAATTGTGTCTAATAGAAAATATTTCTGGTGTTCCTTCTGCCAATGTAACCTTGGGTGCTCTTTTATTATTTGCACCGTAATTATCCAGAGGCGTGAAATTCACACTTTGCCACAGATTCAATACTATAGCATCCTGAACGTCCATTAAGGATTCGGAACTTAATGGAAACGTATCGGTTATCAACAGGTTGTTTCGCAAGGCCTCATAATCTACGTCGTACTTTGACTCAACCATGGACCAATAAATATTTTTACCGCCATCACTTTCCCTCCGAACTAGAGACTGCATATCGTCGAACCAATTCTTGTGCTCTGCATCGGGTTGGGATAGTTGGTACCACATTGTGTTTTTTTTCTGCGCACACGCCATACACAGGAATGCCCAGTTTTGGATGATATAGGTTTTGGCGGGGTAATTTGATTGGGAACTTGTATTTGTATCCACATGTCCCATTTGAATGAGAAATATTGGAACGGATGTCAGAGCAAAACTTTTAATCTCGAAGGAAACGTCTACGCTGGTTGACGGAGTAATGATAAAACCAATCGTATTACTGAATGGCATAGTGTTTAATTGCATATTGGAAACGAAATGTATAGGCAAGCCATACACATTGTACTTGTCGGTGGTCACTACCACAAAAACAGCACAAGTTGTCCAAACTAGCTGTTGTAAATAATGCTCTCCGTCATCATTTTCCGTAAATACAGGTGCGTAATACTTTGCAAGTAGGACGGGATTATTTATTCCGAATGATGTGTTGGAAATGTCAATAAAATTTTGAGAAAGTTCAATAAAATGAATTACACAAGATGGGAAATGAAGTAGGATAGGGGCAAGGTATCCGTCTCCAAACGTTGGTTCCCCAATCAGTGTGGAACTGTTCAACTTTATAAAAGAATGCGAAATACGTAGATGGAATGCAATATGTACTACCGCAAAAAATAAATTTATGATCTTGAAAATCATCGTAACGGTTGACTGGGCTCTGCAGGCTAGAACACCTTAAATGTCTACTAAACAATTTTTTATTAGTCTACATTACTCGTAGACTTATACGAAAATCAGTAGGTTTTAAAACAAAGTTTTGAATCAATTTGTAATCAATGTTTATCTTTAATTATATCGAAATATGTATATTCAATACAAGGTCTCAGAGCTTGAAAAAAAATCTAATTTAGTTGGAATAGACGGTAAGAACAAGACGCGTCAATCGCTCTTATAGTTAAATGTAAGAACAAAATGATTTAAATGTCTTACAGCTTCAAAAATTGTTGGTGGATGGGTGGATTGTCAAACAAATGGAATGATATTAAATTGATTCAATTACTGATTGATCTTTTTTAAACGTTTCTTATAATTTATGAGTCAGTCTTTAAAAGCAGTTTTGAAGCAGCAATTTGTCATATTTGACAAAAGGATGGGCGAGGTTAGTCAATGCTGCTCGTAGACTAATATACGAAAATATACGAAAATATACGAAAATCAGTAGGTTTTAAAACAAAATCCTGAATCGATTTTTAATTAATGCGTCTCTTCGGCCCTATCAAAATATATTCAATACATATAGTCTCATTGTCAGAGGGTTGAAAAAATTCAATGTTTGAATTTTAGTATACGAAATGACAATCGTTCTGATGGCTACACTTAAGAAAGAAATGTTTTAAATGTTTTAGCGCTTAAGAAATTCTTGATGGGTGGATTGTTAAATAAAAAATGGAATGAGATTAAAATGATTCAATTAGGGTGTAGTCACATAAAGCATGTTTTATCCGTACACGTAAAATTTTTCTCGGTTACAGAGAGACCTCTCACATAAGTTCAGACAGTATGTAATTACTTGCGGAAGTGTGAATGCGAGATGTCTGTTCGTAAGCCGCTGGAATGTTGTTTCCGTTTAGTTCCTTCCGTGATGCCGGCAAAAATATTTACGGTTACGGAAGGAACATGTTCTATGTGAGTACACCCTTACTGATTGATTTTTTTTAAAATTACTCTTACAATTCATGAGCCAGCCCATTAAGTCGTTAAAAGGAGTTTTGAAGCAGTAACAAACAACAATGAAGTAACAATGACAAATAGATGGGTGAAGTTAAATATTATATGAAGTTGAATTTACTTCAAATTATTTAATTTAATATCTTGTTCCAAGAGTGGAATCATGCTTTTACTATTCAGATGAGTTTTTGAATTTATAGGGCTGCCAATGACTTTGAATTTCTATACAATATCTGTCGTACATGGTGGTTCTAAGAGAATGGTAAAATACGTAATCAATAATGATATCAATACGTTAAATAAAACGATTATAACAGCATTGAGAATTTTTATTTTGAAGGAGCAAATCGCCTACTGGCGACATCATTATCTTGCTAGTAATTGCGTTGGCAGCGTCATTATTTTTGACTTTCGACATTGATTTTAGACAAATGAATTCCCATGCAAGCTAGAATCTGAGCTAGTGCATCGCATGGGTTCAAAACAGTCGAACCTGTACCTGGACCTGGAATCAAAATATGGTTACCTCAAAAGTGTGAACCCGTATGTACCTGAAAATGTACCCATTCAACGGGTTCAAATTTTTCGAACCTGAACGTGATCCAAGTGCATTTTTGTAGTACCCGCACCTAATTAGTACTTGAACCCGAAAAAGTACCCAAAAGACGACCTGAACTCGGGGATTTTTGAACCGGACCTGAACATGTTTGGGTACTTGGGAACTTTTTTAATTTTATTTTGTATTAAAAGTACAATTGGGTATTTGAAGGTCAAAGTATATTTAAAATGACTAGAAATGCATGTTCACTGGTTCCTGGGACAAACTGCCAATGCTTTTGCAATGGAAATCACCTTGGGAGCTTTAAAGTCTACGGCCTTTAAATTTCAATCGATGAACCCAAAAATTGCAGGTCTTTTGCGATCAGGTTCGTGTGTTGCAACCGGTCCTGACAGGTAAAATTAAAACGGGTTTTTCTCTGTACCTGACCCCGAAACTTTACAAAATTATAAGGGTATAAAATATTATACCCACAAAGGACCCAAATTATTGGGTCCAAAATACATGCACCCATACTGAACCTGGACCTGACCCCAAATACCCGGGTGCGACCTGAACCCATGCGATGCACTAATCTGAACGTTCAGAATGAATGTGAGGAACAACGTGACAATGATAAAAATTGCCAAGATCAGAATTTCGTTTCCCACAACTTTCTTATTTTCCTTCTTGCAGAATATTTTATCCATAACTGCTACGGGAATTTTCGGGTCAAGTTCAATATTCGCAACTTAGCGCAATAAGAAACACCAATCTGGGAACACCATAAAAGTAGCTACAAACACTTGCCAAACGGTTTTATGTGAAAATAAATAAAAAACTGACTGCAACGAGACATGAAGCCTAAAATCTTAAACCCTCAAATATTGGGTCAGGACCACCAAGTGTCGTGCTCACCTCTACAGTTTAGCATATAAACTAACCATATTCACAATTATGGCCAATTCTCGTGGCCAGAAAAGGCAGATTTGAAGTACATTCTGATACTAAAGTTTACAAATACAAGATTTGTCGATTATTTAGCATTAGCAATCTGGATCCATAGGATCCGTGCACCAGGACCTCTTTTATTTCAATAAAGTTAATTGTAACCTAACGATTCTTTATCAATCCTTTATCAATATATTCTTCAAATGATATTTTCCCCATATCTTCATTTATGTTCTGTACATAAAAGATATTCTTTTAAAATAAAATTCCCACCTGATAGTCAGTTAATCAGCATTGATTGTTAATACTTGAACCTGTCAAAAACAAAATAATACATGACGTTGATGAATACGTTAATACATGCTGCAAAACTTTCAGCCTATTCGGCTGGCAATTCCTACAATTGAAGCTTCTGGTGAAGTTCAGGTTGTAGCTTATGAAGCAACAGCTGGAGAACTCTTCCCAAGTCAACAACAAAAACTTAGTCTGAATGTGGTTGAAAGAGATGTTTGCAAACGGGACCTTTCTCGCATTGGACTCGATGTCACCGAGAACATGATTTGCGCATCGGCCCCAGGACGTTCTATATGCGATGTAAGCTGATGTTTCAGTGGATTTATTACCGGGTTGGAAATTTTTCGGAGCATTAAATGCCCACAAGGCAAACATTTTGTATTGACACTGAATGGTTGTGTTAATGTTAAAAATATGGTGACTGGGGCGGTCTCTTAGTTGCCAAGGATGAAGCCAGACGTCCATACTTGGCAGGTGCGGTCAGCGTGATTTTAGATCCGTGTGGTGTGGAAGGCTACCACGGTGTCTTTACCAACATTGCTCCGCTTAGATCATGGCTCGATCAAAATCTGAACTAAAAGGAAACCCCTGATGTATACTCGTGTATATTTCAGAAGTAGCTATTCGTATTTAGTTGCTTGATAAGACAATTATAAAGAATGAGTATTTTTCAAGGTGCGTCTTAGGTATACTTAGAAAACTCCAATATAATTATCTTAAGTCGATTTAATTGGAATGAGTATAAGAAACGTAATTATGCTAAAATGATGTGTGAAGAAAATTCAATGCGTGACTATATTTACAATCAGAATTAAAAATTTGGATCTCAGAAAATATTTCAAATGCGTCAATAATAGGGTTCCCACTTTTTTGAAACGTCATTCCGGGACAAAATAATTTTAAATTTTGTTTACGTATACACGATTTCTAATTGTATTTTTCAGCCTTTTTGGCATCTAATAACAGTTTCTTGTTTTCCGGTTTGTTCAAAAAAGAAACCAAGTCACAACATGAAAAGGGCACATTAAGCCTGACTTGAAGCACTGCCTTCACAAGTTTTGTTGACATTAAGTTTCTCCGGGCTGTCCAAACTTCCTTCATTAGACTAAAATAACTTTCTGCAAAATCGTTGCTAACAGGAATTAATAGCACGAACGATACAAGCTTGAATAGTTCAGGAAGGACATTGATCTTTCTTAAGAAACTCAGCCCACTTTGCACCGACCAATCTCACGATCACCGATCACAATAAAAAACTCCAGTTTGACGAAGTAAGCAAAATTCATTGTACAGTTGGTCCTCGTTTAATTTAATACCGAGTGCAACGGCAATATTTAGTAAATAAGCCATGGATACTAAGAATTCCTCTGATTTAAAATTTAGTAGTTCCATTTTCAAACAAATTTAGTATCACTGAAATCAAAATGTCTGCCTAAATAGGTGTGCAGTGATTCCAAAAATATACAAAAGCGCTTTATTTTTGTTGCGGGGGTAAATTTTCCAGAATTGCATTAGCGCTATTTCCGTAAAATTTATAGTATCGGTTTACAGAACTTTCCAGAAGAGATTTCATTATGGCGTACACTTCCTTAGAAGTACAATCATTACACTCCAACATTAAAATGGGCGAATTCATTTATTGTAAAATAATGTGCACAATATACATATGTATAGGTAACATTCGGTTAGGCATTCTGCTTTTGCAGTAACTTCATTGCTATTATGACATACACAACCTTGCGATTAACAGCAGGCCAGTCACTTTGTTCCTTCAAAAGAAAATATGACTTCAAAGCTGACCTATTAGAAAGGAATCCGTCCAGTGCTGGAAGTAAGGAAAGCCGCATCCACAAATTCACATAACTGTTTTAAAGTCTAGTCTCTGCATAGACGGGCTAGATTCGCTAAAAACCTTTAAAACTAAGCGTTCAACATCCATTAATAATTTTTTGCATGCATTTTTCACAGCGTTGTGTATAATGTGATATTTGCAATTAGCAGCAACAATTGATGGATTTTCTTCCTGAAATATCTAAAACACATAATTTTGGCGGCCGTAATTTACGGTCGCATTGTAACAGCAAATATGCTGAATTTTTAATTGTCTCCAGATTTTTCGGTTAAAAAAATCGAAACTATTTTAGTTTCAGCACTTGCTTTCTCTAGGTTCTTAGGAACTTTACATGTGAGATTTAACAAGCCCAAATTCTTCATACTTCACAGAGAAAGTCGCTTTACACACTAAAGTCCTAGCAGGGGTCTGGTTATCTTTGCCATTTCGACGTAATAAATTTTTTGAATTCACAACCTCTTCCCATATAGGTAAAACCTAGACCTTTTTAATTATTACCTGATGCTAAGCGATTTTGTTACGCTTGTAATCACATTTTTATGATTTTATTAGTTTTATGTACACACCAGTGGTCGTCACGGGAACGGGTAAAACCCGGGTACATGGGAACGGGAACGAGTACAGGAACGGGTACGGGAACAAATATTTTGTTCCCAACCAGTTTGGGTACGGGAAAAGGAGCACACTCAAGTGGACCCGACCACGGGAACAGGAACATGAGTGGAAACGGAAACGGAGATTTTCATTTTGTTCCCGTTCCCATCGGGAACGGGTACATTCTACGCATGAATCCGTTCCCATACCAGTTGTTCGCGGGATCGAGCGGGTACTTTTACCATCTTCTAGAAACGCACTTAAAATTGATCAGAGCTGCTTGCAGGTATCAGGTAGTACCTGAAAAATACCCGTCGGGTCGGGTTCGGGTCGGGTTCGGGTCAGCTACAAAAAAAAGTACCTGAGGTTCGGGTCAAGTGCGGGTACATCCAGGATCCGCACCTGATATTACAGGTCGGGTTACGATCAAGTTCGGGTTTGAAAAATATACCTGACCTCAATGTCAGGTACAGGTTCGGTACGACGAATTCAAAATACCTGAACCCGAACTTGCAATTTCAGGTATTTTGGAAGTATTTTTTTACCTTAATAATTTAACTTTAAGTTCAAGTGAATGAAACTTTCAGGCTGATCTGAACGTTAATGTAGCTTCACATGGCTGAAAGACACGTTGTATTTAGTGATGCGTGAGAGCCGCCATATTCATTAAATTAACAAACAGTCAAACTTTGCTAATTAATTTCATGATATAGTCTTAGCGTTGTAGCAGACATAGACATCATCGATTTGGAATCTATTTCGTGTATACTTGTGCCTTAACTTCGTTAAAATTGAAAAGCATGACGCTTATCTGCGGTCTCTTTCTAAAGCTATCACTCAGAGAATGCTTGGGGAAGCTTCAATAGCTGTTCCCATTCTCTTTGTGCTACATGTCACTTAAAATTAGTACAAATTTTTGCATTTTCAACTTAACGTCATTTGTAAATCATATTTACTTTAATAAAGTCTTAGGATAGAACTTATGTTTATAAGTTTCCTCTGACAAAATAATTGAAAGTCGGGTTCAGGTTCGGGTTCAAGTTCGGGTCGGGTTCAAGTTCGGGTCGGGTTTGTTTTGAGATCCGCACCTCAGGTATTTTTTCAGGTGCGGGTAGCCAAGCAATACCTGATCCAAAAATACCTGACAGGTGCGGATATTAACTCGGATCCGGAGGGCCAAGTTCGGGTCGACGAAAAAAATTAACCTGATATTTCAGGTGCGGGTCGGGTTCAGGTGCGGATCTTGATTTTTTACTACCTGAAAGCAGCTCTGAAATTGATCTTAGAAGACTTGTTAGTACTTTATTTATGTAGACAATTCAATTTGCTTATTCCATTCCATACTTTTTTCCTAAAATTTCTACACACATATCTTTGCCTTAAAGTTAATAATGTTAGAACTCGTGTTTCAGTACCATTGCGGTATTTTCTAGAATAGTTCTACAAGTTAATATAATAAATACTAAAATAATTATTATTAGTTTATACTTTTACTGCAAGTTTTACCCTTGAAAAATGGATTGCTCGAGTTAATGTTTTTTTTTTAAATAAAACTAACAAAGGGAAACTGATCCGTGCTGGCCCTGGCATATATTTTTCAGGTATATTTTATATGTAGAATAATTATCTTTGGGCCAGCAATTGATCTTAAATATTAAGCACCATTTTGAAACTCTCATCAACGTAATTTTATTTTTGGAAGAGCATCATTAATACTCCATTCATTATTGCATCCTTTCCCAGTATGAAATTTTGAAGTGTTGATATTTGGTCTACTCGGTACATAATCTCTGAAGAATTAAACATACAGTTATTACACCGTTACTTTTCGCAATGGGGGAGCGTTTAGCTGTTTTTATCTGCAAAACGAAGGGTTTGGTGGTTGCAGAAATGCTGATAATACTTCCTACCACACTAAGGGGGCATGCATAAATTATATAACGCTAATTTGCCACATTTTTGACCACCTCCGACCCCAAGTAACGCATACGTAACGCTGTCATCTAACCCTCACTATCATACATAACGCAATGATAATTAATTTATGCGTAACTTAAATAATTAGTGCTAAAATTATATCGGAATACTCCCATTAACCTTATTGTGTTAATCCAACTTTTATTCCAATAAAGCTACATCGCATTCTGTGAAAGGGCACATTATGCACAAATATTTTCACTAAATATGCCAACAATGCCTACGCGTTAAAATCGGGTCTAATCAAATATTGCGTTACGTAAAAGAGTACACAGGTACTACCTATTGTGCGTAACGTTAGCGTAACGTTAAGTAAAACCACCACCGACCGTCTAAGCGTTATATAATTTATGCATGCCCCCTAATTGTAAGTACAATACGACTTGGACCCGGGAACAGGACCGGGAACACCAGCTGAGTGAACGGGTACGGGTCCACAACATTTTTAATTTCTGGGTACAGGAACGGGAGTAGTGTTTATAATGGGGAGTAAATCCGGGAACCAGCCCGCCAGGCTTGTTCCCGTAATTCCTTCCCATGGCAGGGTTCGGGTTTATTGATTTTCCGGGTAAAACCGGAAAAACATCCCTCCTCGCTCTTTCCCAGCATTCCATCCCATGGTAAGTTTCGTTCTTATTCATTTATTGATTTTTTCGCGGAAGTGCCTCCCATAGAATTTTTCGGGTAGCTAAGGTCTGATAGAAGGAGTACATGTCGCCATCTATTTCATCAGGCGGAAATGATTTGAATTCCGATAAAATTAACATTAGGAACAATGCTATATACTGCATACATCAGAGTATAGTGCTGATTATTGAGAAATTGCATATACAATCGTAGACGTATGATAAGCTTTTTAAATAGCTTAAAGTATGGCCTTTCCAATGGTGTATGAATCATATATAGTTAGACAAACGCATATAGCTAATATCTAATGAATTAAAGGAGGGAACCATGTGATTTCAGGTATGTCATGTATTAAAATGACGATTATTGAGAAAATGAATATACAATTGTAGATGTATGAGTAGCTTTTTAAATAGCTTAAAGCGTGGTCTTTCCAATAGTGTATGAATCATATATGGTTACGCGAACGCATATAGCTAATATGTAGAGAAGAAAAGGAGGGAACCATATGATTTCAGGTATATGATGTATTAAAATGCCGATTATTGAGAAAATGAATATACAATTGTAGATGTATGAGTAGCTTTTTGAAAAGCTTAAAGCGTGGTGTTTCCAATAGTGTATGCATCATATATGGTTAGGCGAACGCTTATAGCTAATATGTAGAGAATTAAAGGAGGGAACCATGTGATTTCAGGTATATCATGTATTAAAATGACGATTATTGTGAAAATGAATATACAATTGTAGATGTATGAGTAGCTTTTTAAATAGCTTAAAGTATGGTCTTTCCGATAGTGTATGAATCTTATATGATTAGGCGAACGCTTATAGCTAATATGTAGAGAATTAAAGGAGGGAACCATGTGATTTCAGGTATGTCATGTATTAAAATGACGATTATTGTGAAAATGAATATAAAATCGTAGACATATGAGTAGCTTTTCGAATAGCTTAAAGTATGGTCTTTGCAATAGTGTATGAATCATATATGATTAGGCGAACGCTTATAGCTGATATGTAGAGAATTAAAGGAGGGAACCCTGTGATTTCAGGTATGTCAAGTATTAAAATGACGATTATTGAGAAAATGAATATACAATCGTAGACATATGAGTAGCTTTTTGAATAGCTCAAAGCATACTCTTTTTAATGGTACATGAATTATATAAGATTAGTCGAATGCATATGGTCAATAACTAACTAATCAAAAAAGGAATCCATGTGATTTAAGCTATATTCTGTAGTGTATTGTTGATTATTGGGAAAAACCAAGACAACCTCGTTTGCATTTTCAATAGAGGGAAACAGCTCAATGAATGAGTGGGGACGCTATCGTATAGAGCGCGTTGTTCAAACTCTCTCTCTCTCTCACTCGTTCACTCACTCACTCACTCACACACTATTGTAACTAACACAATGTCTGTTGACTTATATTTTAATTACACTCCTGCAGTCGAGCCCTTCATTGTGCACTCGCTGATAGTTCCAAAAGCCAATCGTCTGATTGTTACATATTCTAATGCTACTGCTGATGAATCGGACGAAGAAAATTCGGTAGTGGGGTACATATACGGGATAGGATTTCATAAATTAAAACAGGATATTCGCTATAAAGTCAACTGGTTTCACTATAGGTGAGGAATTGCTGAATTCTTGGATATGAATACATACATCTTAAAATATAACTTGGCATGTATATACATTTGTAAGTGTGTGCGTTGTGTTTGATTTTTGTGAATAAACTGTGTTGCACGAACTGCTGCGCCTAGTTAGTAGTAATAAACCAAATTTTCGACTAAGATTTCAGGATACATGGGAGCCCATCAATAACCTATCTAGACAAGAGGACAGTATTAAATCCTGGATGCTAATTTTTCATGCTCATTTTGCTGAGAAATATTATAATGTGGAAGCGAACGAGACGGATTTCTTTTGGCTAGACAATCTCAACGTGGTAACAATGGACCTTAATGAAGATCTTCGGGAAGAGCAATTTAACGAGGGAAATGAGTTGGAAGAATTGGAATTAGTTCCATTTGCTAGTCTGGATGAGATGAAAAATGATGACACTACCAAGAAGAAAAATCAACGCAGGCGGAGGAAGAAAAAACAATCAAACCTGGAGTTGAAGGAGTTCTGCTGCTCCATTTGTGACAGATCGTTTGCCGCCAAGTCTAACCTCTTTCGACATATTAAATCTGTTCACGAGAATGAGAGACCGGTTAAAGCTAGGAGGAAAAAACAGTCCATAAATTTTGAAGGCGGTCAAGGTAGCGAAACAAATAGTACTTCGTTGAAATTAGAGATACTAAATGTTTAACTTATATAAGTAAAATCAAATAACTACGTGTATTTTCTTTCCAGATGTTACTAAATGCCAAGCTTGTGGGAGAGAATTAAAAAACTCACTTGCCTTGAATGAACATTTGGCCGATTGCGTTTCATTTCAAAGATGGAAAAATAAAATAATTCTCAACGATGTGGAGACCCAAACAGAGAAAATAATTCTGGTCAATGTAGGTGTACAAACTTTCGTTGAAAATGGTACAGTAAAAACGGAGAAAGAGAGTCACAGAGAGACTGAGCCAGGAATTACGAATGCAACTGAAAAAAAGTGGAGCGTAAGGAGAAGACTTGGACAGAGATGGAGACTGACGTGATTCAAAGAGAGATTGAGACGGAAACTGAGAATAATTCTGAGAGAACGGCTAAGTTGGACGGCAGGATGGGAAATGAGAAGAACATGCCGTCTGAAATAGAGATGCAGGCTGCGGTAGATGCAATTTCACTCGACATGTCAGCTGATGCTAAAAGAAATAAAGTGCTAAAAGGTAAATACTAATAGCAATATTAATATGGATGTACAATAATTTCATTTTTCATCGAGTCTTAAAGTAATTTAAAAAACGTATTATTATTATTGTACCATTGTTTTAGTACCTAAATTGAATTACAAACTTTCATGTCTTGAACTTTTGCAGACACAACATGCATAACCTGCAAGGCACGACTCAGCACAATTTCCAGTTTAAAAAGGCATATCATATTGGTACACACAAAATTGGAACCAGTGCTCTGCCAGTTTTGTAAAACAATTTTGGCAAATAAGTACAGTCTCGCGTTGCATCTAAGTAGAAAGATTTGCGTCAAATCGAGCAAAAAAAATAATTTGTAACCACTCACAATTGTAAAACGTAAGAAACTATTTTCTCTACTGTTTATAGATTTTTTACTTAATGTAAATATGTTCTTATATATTATATAATTGTACGGTTTATATTTGATTTTATTATTACGTAATATGTCTAAACATTAATATAATTACATATTAGCTCAAATTATAATATATTATATATGCTTAAATGAAGCTTAATGACATAGTCTGATCCTACATTATTAAAAATTACTTTAAATATATTCAAGTGCTAGTACAAAATTTCAAATGGAAGTCTCTTCCACACTGACATCATTAATTTCAATGTCGTCCTCAATGTCTGGCATGGTAGAATTATATTCAGTAAGATGTTCCAAGTCACCAACTACCGTGCTCCGGTTCCAGTGTTTGAGGACTCCGAAGATTGCAAAAAGTAGTAAGATAGTTATTAGCCCTGTACACATTTTAGAGTTTATAAATTAATATTCTGAGATTAATATTCTGATTAAATATTATATCTACTTTACTTCTGTCCCATCCTAATTTCCACTACAAAATTTACTCGCCTGCAAGTATTACCAACTCAATGTTGGACTTGGGAGCAGTTGGACATTTGCGAACATCGTTAATTATTCCGTAGAATGTCACATCCAAATTCGTCCAACTCCGTACACAGCAAATTGTTTCGTTTATCAACTTAACCACCTTCAGTCCCATTTCAAGGCACTCGTGACAAGGTTTTGAAAATACACAGGCTGTAAATTAATAAATCACGTTAAGTTTTGTTTACCACTGCTGGTATAGACCATTTAGTTTAAACGGTAAGCAAAGGTTTACGTACTGTGAAATTCTTCCATTATATCAGCTGTTAGAAGTACAGTTTGCCGAGATTTTGTAAAATATAAAAGGACGAATTAGCCAAGATTGGTCTGCACAGTGAATATGACACAAGTGACGATTTTTAAATACGAAAGCATTGTTACTAGCATAAACAAGATAAATTCTTATCAGTCCTTGAGACTCATATTTTGCTGAATCAGCAAGTACGTGTAAGTTAAAACCAAAAATCCTTCATATGCATACGAACATTTTACCCTTCTTGCTGGAACCATCTAAATAATATAAACATCCTGAGCATCAAAACATCGTAAATTTCTTAAATTTTGTGAACATATGCACATCTCAAACTTATACGAACACAGTTACACGGATAAGAGTCACATCGTAGGGACTGTTAGTAGATGATGATCAGAGAGAATTTGACGATAAGGAAGTTGATTACTAGAAGTGTTACAGTGTATAGAAGAAATGTCCAAAACTAATGGCTATAACGATTCCTATAAGGGTTCCTGAACATCTCAGACATTAAATAATATCAAGCACCTGAATATCTCCATCTGCACATCTCCATCTGTACATCTCCATCTGCACATCTCCATCTGTACATCTCCATCTGTACATCTCCATCTGCACATCTCCATCTGTACATCTCCATCTGTACATCTCCATCTGCACATCTCCATCTGTACATCTCTATCTGTACATCTCCATCTGTACATCTCTATCTGTACATCTCCATCTGTACATCTCCATCCGTACATCTCCATCTGCACATCTCCATCTGTACATCTCCATCTGTACATCTCCATCTGCACAACTCCATCTGTACATCTCTATCTGTACATCTCCATCTGTACATCTCTATCTGTACATCTCCATCTGTACATCTCTATCTGTACATCTCCATCTGTACATCTCTATCTGTACATCTCCATCCGTACATCTCCATCCGTACATCTCCATCCGTACATCTCCATCCGTACATCTACATCCGTACCTCTCCATCTGCACATCTCCATCCGTACATCTCCATCCGTACATCTCCATCCGTACATCTCCATCCGTACATCTCCATCTCAACATTTCCAACCATCTGAAAAAAATGCTCCATGTTGGGTCCAGTTTCAATAGACTAGAGATGTTTTCTTCCATATCTTTCGATTGATTTCTATTAAACTCTCTTGACAATTGGTTCTACAGTTGATTTCCCCAGACAAAATGAAATATTATTATAATTTAACTTTTAAATCTTCTGTCTACCAGGTTACTGGAAAATTACTCTGACAGCAGAACATTTGATATATGCATGTGCATTATGTCCGTGTTTGAAATAAAGCACACCTCATATACTACGGATTTGCTGAATTCTTTGATGTTTTATTGGATTATGATGTCTGAAAACTCTAAATTGCACCCGTGTCTGCTTCACCGATGCTATTTAAGAGAATGTAGTAGAAAAAATTGTTGTCACTTTCAAAACCTCCGTGTCTCATACTCTTTGACAGTCTAGATTCCCAAAGTCGACGTCATGCCAGTGAAACGGGAAGTGCGTGAAATTATTTGTGCAAAGTGTAAGTATAACATTCTTACGGAAGGTTCCATAAAGTTTACAAGAGTGAACACGCAACCGTTTCCAGGTATTATTGACCAAAATGGTCAGCTCGTTAAAGACATAATGCAACAAATTGACGACTCGCCAACTACTAACTGGCCCACAGATTCAATCGTTAGAATTCTCAGGAATGGGAATGCATCCTCAACTTGTTATCATCTAATGCACGTCAAGTGCTTTCTCAAACATAGCCAGACTGTTCTGGACTACAAGAGGTCCAAGCCACAGTATGACATTTTTGACATCCGTGTGACGTGTCCAGTTGCGTTCTGCAAAAATAGCTACAGTCAGTTGGACCATGTAGAATGCATTCCTAGAAGTGCATTTCAGTGGAGTCCATTTGCCTGCAAAGTATGTGACAAGGAAGGTTACGCCAATAACAGCAGCAGCAGCAGCAGTAGCAGTAAATCTCTAATTCCTCCGAAACAACGACGTTTCAGGACTCCACGGGTAAAGGTTGTAGCTAATCCTGACTGGATTGAGACTTGCCCACGCCCTTCTGATTTACATCTCAAAACAAAAGTTGATAAGGAGATTTTAGAGTTGAGGAAACAACAAGGGATTACCAAGTTTGAAAATGGAACGAAGCTCACGCTAAACAGTGGTGAAAAAATTGTTTTTCGTTCAACTGTCAACGGAGAGGTTTCACCTTTTATTGAGACTCCATGGGATATTCCTGCAATGCAAGGAAGTGCATTGCCTAGTCTGGACAGTCGAGCAATTATTTCAACGACCAAAACTATTCCTTGCTCACTGAGCTCCACACCTGGCCTACAAACCACCGGAGAAAACTCCACAACTGATAACAATATTTCACCAACATTTGGAACATCCGCTGCGATGAATGCACAATATTGCAATGAACAATATTGTGAAGCTGTACCCGGTAAAGGTCAAGAATTTCTCAAGAGCAAGATCAAAGACATTGTTAAAGCTGTAAATACTGAGCCGGCAAATACTTCCAACGAAATTGAGCTGCAGTCCGGCGAGAAGATTCGTTTTATCGATCAGAAAGGTAACTGTACCATCAACTGTATTTAATTAATTTGGTTTAACAATACTAAAATACAGTGTATGATGCTTCAACATTTTGCTGAGGAGTACGTTTATGAATTTATTTAGGAAACCCAGTCATGGTTAAAGACATGCAGTGGTTGAAAAGTGATGTTGAGTATGATCAGCAGAAACTGAACCTTGAGGCGTGTGCCGTGACGGTAGGGAATTTCCATGCAGATGATTCTATCAAGGATGAGGAAGCAATGTTCTCCCGTGGAGCTGCAGCATATGAACCAACATTGCAACAAATCAATACATCGATTGAAGGGTGGGATGCAGATGCAGCAGCCGTGGATGACAATGCAATGTTCGGTTGGAGTGAGTTCAATTTACACGCGTTTGAACATTTTGTAAATACTCAGTGAAATGATTTTAGGAAGTTGGAGTTGTTCAATTTTGTAAGTCAATCTAGTCTACTCTTATATGTGCGCGTACACTGAGCGTGGTTGTTAGTGTAAAGAAACTATTTTTATTACTGGTCTGGACTTATTAAAAAATGATTAGTTGGAAAACTCCAAATGTGCGTGTGTATCAATGCGATTCAATAACTCATACATGTATACGAAGCATAATACATTTTCCAATCAAGCATTTATTTCCATAAATGTAAATAATCTAGATTCACTAGCACACGAGAAACATTTGGCATGCATAATATTTGAAAAAATAAATTAAATATGTTTGAACTTTGAAACTCTATTCATGCAAATAAAATCCGGTGACAAGTAGCATTACATGCTGACGTCTGCATTGTCCTGACTCCCTTCAGCTCCAGCAGCTCCTTTATTATTCTGTTTGTTCGGGCGAACTGTGATGAAAGAATCGATTTTGTCCTTCCGATTCTCCAGTATAAACGCCTCCAAGTTGCTGCATGCATTCATGGACAGAGTTAAAACTGGTCCTGGCCAACCTGATACACAAAATATAGTATATACGTAAACTTGAACATTGGCTACTCTTTATGCAGGCATACATTCTCTCATGTTTTTATTTTCACTACTACTACTACCACTACTACTACTATTACTACTACCTTTCAACTTGTTGCTTGTTTCAATGGGAACTGGACAGTTCATCATTATTTCCGGTGAGCCCAAAGTCGTGTTGAGCAACACACTCAGTCGCACGTTGCCCAAGTCCAAATCCACATCTTGAGCCCAGTACTCTAGGCGCTTCTCGTCCCTGCTTGAGTAGCATCGTCCTTCTTTCCCACGTAGAAATGGAATGATTGGCATTTCCTCCAATCCCTTTTCAGTTGTCTTCACCTGCATTTCAGCGTACTCATCGAGAATCATTCCCAAAAAGCTAGCAATTTTTGCTCCTTGGTAGAAACTGAATTTAATGACAGTTGGCTTGGTAGTGTTTGTGGGTTTCCCCAAGTAAACAAAATCCACTCGATGAATTGGGTTGAGTGCAATTTTTCCAGAGATGTCATCGTTGATCTAATGATTAATTTAATAATTATCCTGCTCACACCACACCTTCTCTTTTGGAACTGCTACATAAACGACAATATTAAAAATTGTACTTACCATTACACAGTCCGAAGTTTCGAAAAATTGCCATGTGCTGTACAGATCTTGCGAGGCTAGCTTCTTAGCAGTTCGCATGTACGGATCAAATCGCGTCAAAGTTGGTCGCACACGAATTTGCTGACCTTAAATTAACATTTAAAAATATTATTTTATTACCATAAAATTGCTTTTTTATTCCACGACAACTAAAAATTTCCGCAAACAATAATAATAATGTAAATAAAGTTACCACTAGAGGTTTGCTGTTGATCGTTCTGAGCACTGCTTGCCATTTTGGATACGTGAATAATGGTGCTATGTTTTTTTAATGCAAGATGAACTTGTGAAGGAGTTTGAAGGTGGAATGCGGACTAAATCCTTAAACTTGCTTTTATATGCTCAAGTCAGGCTGTACTTTGCGCACTACCCTATGAAAGTTGGAGACAACAATTTCGAGAGCAAAAGGAAGTCTACCTACAATTTTCGATTACAGTAGGAACTTGTGCCCGGCACCATGGAGTTTACAGCTACAGAAGTAACATCGCAGGTATTCAACAGTTGGAAACGTCAGTGGTTAGCTAAGCCAGTGTTAGCTTTAAAGCCAAAAATTCCTTTCGAGGATCTTAGTGAAAAACAAAAGTATGTAGTTTCATTAGTTGAGGAACATATTAAAAAAGATTTCGATGAGCAGATTCGTTCACAAATTCGCTGCCTTGTAACAGCTATGGCCGGGGCTGGGAAAAGTGAGTTAATAGCTCATCTACGGTACGCATTTGAGAGAAAAAAGCAAAGCTGTCCAGAGTTTGAATACATACTTGCTAGTTTGACAGGGTCAGCGAGTTATCTCATTCGTGGAGCAACTATACATTCATCCTTTTCCATACCTGTTTATCGCTCAGCAAATCATCTCATCAATGATTGTGACAACAATCATGATATCGCTGAGGAAGAGGAACTTATAAACAGGAAAAAGGATCGACTATCAAAAGTCAGTATTATTGTACTGGACGAGTTTTCACTTATTGGACAAAATCTGCTGAAGGAAATTGACTTACAGCTGAAGAGAGCAGACCCTAGAAACTCAGATAAGCCTTTCGCCGGTAAATCATTTTTAATGTTTGGAGATATTTACCAAACACTGGCTATAGCCGATACGCCGCTCTTCTATCCATCATCTAAACGTCGAAATTCACATCTGCGGGGTGTTTACAACATGTACAAATCTTTTGACAAAGTTGTTGTGCTAAAGAAGCAGTTCAGACAAAGTGGGGATAGTGAAGAACAGGACGCATTTCGCAGCTTCCTAGACAGATTGAAAAGACGGGAATGTACAACTGCAGACCTTGAGTATATACGAGCCAGACTGAAAGCGAGGCTTTCCCCTACGGAACTGCAACTCTTTGAAAACGCTATACACATCTATCCATATCGACGTATGGTTTGGAGTCACAACAGGTATGTATTGCAAGGTTGTTGCATTGATCCGTAATTTGTCAAACTAAAATGATTTGACATTGGGATTTGTACAGTTAATTTCATACTGTACCTTTGTGTTTTTCCAAGGAACGTTCTACACAGTAAGTTTACAGACTCGGAAATCCTTTGCTTGGGGAATGGAATATCATCCCTAGAAATTGCGATTGGCTGTAGAGTAGTTTTACAGAAAAACCTGAGCGTCAACACTGGACTTAGCAATGGAAGCACTGGCACTGTTCGCGATGTAGTGTATGAGAGAAGCGTTGGTAATGAAAAGGGGAGCGAGGTGGAGTATATTATTGTTGAATTTGAACAATACGAGGGGGAAAGGTTCGTATGCACGCCAAAGGGTCGAGGCGTTCCTATCTTTCGACAACATGATTCTCAGTATGATGAAGAAAGGGGTTCATATATAAACTGCAAGCGATTTCCTCTTGAATTGGGATACTCCATGACAGGGCACAAATCTCAAGGGAGAAATCTTCCACGTGTGGCTGTGTTCCTTGGACAAAATCAATTATTTGTTGGCTTGGATTACGTTATGCTTTCCAGATGCAAAAGGATTACCGACATTTGTATTCTAGATGAGAATATTTCTCCAAGTCGATTGCTCACACCAGCTGAACTTAACAGCCCAACGTCCCTGCAGAAATACGAAGAGAAGAGACTACTTGCTCTGCAAACGCAATGCTTTGAAAACTGAGACTGTTTACACACACACACGCCAATATATGTTTATTCTGTACATAAAAAATATTTCACATTTGTTTCTTCATTCTGTAATGACCAAAGGGGTACGACAAATTAAAGTCATTTGAATCTGGGTAAGATCTATACACATCTAATGCATGGAAAGATAGCTTATTTTGTAAGATAAAATTTAGTGTGTGATTAGATGATCGTATCATATTTACATTAAGTCTAATGTTTGAGTTTTTTTCAACAACATTCTTGTAAGTGTTGTGATTACAAAAATGATTTAACGTACTAGCTGGCACACCCTTTGCTTTCATTTCACTCTGTGTATTATGCATCAAAAGACTATACTGCTTTGATTTTAATGATATAATCTGTGATATATCTAAATTCTCAATTTTCCAAAGCCCACTTTCATTCTTGTTAGCCAGTCTCAAGTTGGGAATGTTTGAATGTAAATGGAAAAATTCGTGTGACTCAGGAATTTTGCTGAAGTCGAACAACTGCCTGTGTGTAACTAAATCATTCCAAATATCATGCTCGTTCCCTAGTATTTCACATACAGCTGAATCTGTATCAGTCTGGATAACAGTTATACGACTGCCAAAGATCATTCGCAGTTGATCATAAAATCCAGTATAGAATATGCATTTTGCCATTTCCAGAACAGTGAATCCACACGAGAGCAAATTATTTAAAACTACGCGTTTGGGCTTCATTTTAATAATACTTAATTTTTCATTGACAACCTCAAAATCAACGCATTCCGCCGAGGCAAGTAACTGTTGAGCTTTCGCTCCACTCTGACATAACTTCATATGAAAAAAGTTTTCTCCACTCATTAAAGTTTTCCCATACAGTGAATTATTCCACTGTTTCAGATCAGCGCGTTCCGACTCTGTCTGTGCAACTTTACGCTTTGCAATATTTTCCTCCACAAACTGACGTAAGTATGGTCTTTCATGGAAAGAAAATCCCGAATGAATTCGGCTGAGAGTCATTCCCTTTTGCAAATAGTAAGCAAGCGTACGATAATGTATTACATAGTTCTTACGGGGGAAGCAATGAAGTAGAAGCTTTTTAACTTTCATATATGTTCGTGAACTAACATTGCCAAGCAATGCAAGCATTTCCTTTTGCCTAGTTGAGAGCCATTCTGGTTGTACGCAACGTTTTTCTGGGCATAGCGGCAGGCTGCATGTCACATCCTGAATGCATTCTGGATACTCTAAATCCACCGTTAGTATGTACCCTCGTTCGTTGCTTTGACTCAACAGTTCTTTGCACTGCCAGTCAATGTGTTGTAAATTTTCCAAGCTTTCCCATTTGAAATCGCTATGTGGAAATTTATACGACTTCATTACATGGCTATAAAGACCAACAATATCAAAGTACATAATACAACTGCCTGGCTTGTCTGACTGAAATCCCAGAGGATTCCTTGGCGTATTCGCAGTGGTAATTTTTCGAGTAGCGAATGACTGCCCTCCCCGTATTCCTGCTCGCAACATTTTGTACATTTCACGATCCCTCAAATAGTGCACTTCTTCCTCCGATGAATAAAGCCAGCATTGCCATGAGTAGCCGCTACTAGTACAACAATATGTAGGATCCAGACCGTATGTTTTAATACCATTGAGGACAAAATTTATCCAAATTATAGCAAGGTGAAGGGAATCTAACGTACAGTACAATCGTGTGTATGTTTTAAAATCAGAGATCTGATAAGTACTACATACACGCAGTATGGTCTCCCATTGATCATCTGTACACGCCTCATGTGTTAAATCGTTAAAAAAATGCTCCCGCGTTGGGAGTGGAACTCCCCGAGCAAGTTGATCAGCTGATGCTAGAAACGAGTAGGGAAATGGAATCTTGGCTAAGAGTAGTTCAAACCCACTCTCCTGTGCTTTTGCATCATGCGGCTTCACTAGTGTGTGCGTGGGAAACATAAATGTTTCCATTGCGTTGTGTAGCAGCGAGAAATGTGGAGACTCTTCCTTTCTTAGCCTAGCTACTAATGTTGCTAGGGAGCTGGGCTGAAACTGGCATGAATCTAAAAATTTTATTTTTACCTTGCGGTTACCACACGCACTCTTTGTTGCATTAGCCTTGATACCTCCATAATTTTCATACAACTTTGGAATGTACATATCCCTAGCTGTCATTGTCATTTGAACAAATTTCTGGCCGGACTTAGCAATTATATTTATATCATCAAAACCGAATAAGCTCGAGTCCATATACTTTAGAAGCAAGTGAAAATCAAATGAGGATCCAGAGTGGCATAGAAAAACCAATTCGTTCTTATACCTGATTTTAAGATTACATCCCTGACAAATAGTTGAGACGTAGCGTCCATTGTCATGGTTATGATTATAACATTTTATGACCCTTACATTTCGACTCTTTTCATTTTTCTCAAGCCGGCTTGACCGTGTAGGAATAGACTCATCTTGCTGGTTTTCACATTCACTATCGGAACTTTCGACCAGATTTCCTTCCGCGTCAAATAAATCGTATGCAAGATCTCCTTGACCTGTAGCATCTTCAGATGAGTTGAATTTTCGTTTACAATGCTTGCAATGAGTTGCTTCGTTGTGTAGTCGAATTTCTTCCTCACTTGGCACAACCATATTATTGGTTGCTCTGACATGAGAAAGTAGTGTATGTGCCCAGTGGAAGGCTCGAGTAAAAAAATGCTTCACTGGAGATTCCCCGTCAAAATATTCTGTGGCGAGCAATTCTACTTCACTGCCGGTATTATGTGCAATAACTAGCGAGTAGCTTGCTGGGATATACTCGAATCGCTTAACAGTAGCTGGACGAGCTGTTCCATCTTCTTCCCCGTTTGTTTCCAAGGGCTTACTAAAACACTCGAAATCAAATGTGGCAAAGTAGGGATAGGGATGTACCATCTCCAGTCGTTTGAACTTTAGTGTTTCTCCTTCGGCTGGAAATTCATGTGAAGGATTCCATTCTTCTTCTTCTGCCTTGTCCACATCTTCCACGTCAATGTCAGTCGTGTTATATTTACAACACAAGGAATGATTGAGTTGTTTACCCTTGGTTTTAAATTTTCGGAAGCACTTTGGACACGAATAGACTGGAGTTTTAACATCGTCTTTTAGAAATCGGTTCAGATCCTTAATCCATGCATAATGGTATAAGTCGCGACTTGTTTCCTTGTTCCCATCATTGCTTTCAACGTTTTTATGTATAAGAAATAAGTTGACATTAACTCTGCCTTTGTGCTTGCTTGCTCTCATAAGAACGACGTTCTCATTTCTGTGGGTAAACACATTAACTGTTACATCATTATTTCGTTCAAATTGAGGAATGTCTTGATAGGGATTTACAAAACCCTCTGGAATGCCTGTAAAGTCAAGCTTGCTCATGAATTTACGATACGACATGTAATTAGACAGATCACGATTCTTTTTGCCGGCAGACTTATTTTCAGCCAGTTTATCTGAGTAAAAAATTGCAGCTGTCACGGCGTAACGGAAACAAAAGTTATCCGTGTTTTTAAAGTTAATAACACCAAATCGTTTTTTCTGGAATGGTAGGGGAAGGAATCCACGAACACGCGCATTCACGAATAATTTTAACTGTCCAATTTTGATTTCCAATCTTTCCAAACTTTTTACACGCCAGTTACTTCCGTATTCGAGAAATGTCTCTTTTTTGTCAATAATTTCAGCTGCACAAATCCAAATTAAATCTTCAATACCGCTCTCATGATACAAATCATGATTACTTGATTTAAAATATATCATGGCTTGATGAGTACTGCTTTCACCTCCATCCAAAATTATATCTTTTTCCATTATTAAGGACACGCTTATTTCAAGACGAATGTTACCATAAATAGAAATAATTTGTGTGAGAAAACTGGCAAGATCGTTGTAGGTTAAAGTAAATGCTGTTTCCAAGTCGTCGGTATTTAACTCGTGACGATACATGTAGTGTACTATCACTCCCAAATGCGAGCGACTCAACTCTGCAAAGTTACGTAGATCTATCGGATGTCCGCCGTCAACATGGCCAAGCCGCTCACCCGCATGTTGACAACGATGCTCCACCTTGTAGGAACAGTATTGACCACAATGCTCGCACAGATGAATTTCTTCCACATGATTTGCGTAAAGAACGTGAGTTTTACAACTGAAACAGCATTCGGGCATGGAGCATCGGAGAATCTAAAAATAAAACAAATGGTGGATAAATCTTCCATAAAATAAAATGCATGCTTTGAAGCCTATTTGGAGCTCAATAATAACGTTTACTTACTGGTTGTGAAAACCCAGTCGTTAAGCACGATGGGTAATTTGATGTTTCATATGGAACTGTAACTTGACTGTTTTGATTTTGAATGGAATTTAGTTCTGGGTAGTGTTCGACTTCCCCGTCTGCTCCCGGATTCATTTCAGGTTCTGCTAATTCCGACGAGACCTCCATGAACGTATTAATTCACTTAAAAGTTTGTAGAATTTAATCAAGACAAGGATGAAAAGCAAGAGTACAGTTGAGTATGACACTGAAACGAAATAAAAACTTTCACATTTAATTCGTAAAATTTGATGACTTTACAATTCGCAGATAAATTGGGGAAAATGCTTTATGTCTACGCTTACCTGCTTTATTTTCGATAGTGGAGAGAGAGTCTTCAGCACTTGTCCCGTTTATGGTTGAGATTGTATTCTTCTCACCTCCTCCTCCACCGCCCCTTTGGTTTGCGTCGTTGAGAATTTTGCGCAGTATAAACTGAAAGTTAGTCATTAGACGGTCGGTTGAACTGAATATATCATTAGGCGCCATCTCTGAAGAACAAACGTTATTAGCACACTTCACCTTTTCTTGCTTACTCACAGACGGTAGTTGTGTCGACGTTTTTTCCAACGAAATACCTTGGTCACTTCCAAACGTGTAACAACTAAATTGACACGATGTCAATATGAATGTTATCAGAGTGATAAATTTAGCCATGTTGTCGAGACAATTACAATTTTAAAACTGATTTAGTGCTTCCTCCTAGACTTGTACTTATTCCGAAGTTGCGACTTTTTCCTAATCCGTTTTTTATTTTTTGTCGATTTGGAGAGCCCGTATCCTCTCTGGTTTTTCCTTGGACGTAGAGTTCTCTTTTGAGATTTGTCAGAAGTGCTTGGTACAACTGAAGCATTTCCAACGTCATCCATATTCGTCGGAGGATTCTCGGGTTTTTTCTCGGGAATTTCTGCTCTGGAAATCATACCTTCACGAGTCGCGTCGTCCAATGTCTTCCATTTGGCTGGCATTGCGTGGGATTGTTTGCCAGTTGCACAGCAGCAAATTCTTATAATTTGTCGACTTGCATGTTCTTTAGCGTTTTTATTTGCGCCATTAGTACTTGTATCTGCCACACTCGCGGGTTTATCTCCCCTCGTTTCATTAGTTAACAAAGTTTTATCAATTTTAACTGCTTCGGAATTATTTTTGAGGGCTGGAGGAAAGTCGTTTATATTTTCACCTTTTGCAAATGTATTGGATACATCAGCATTATCTAATTCTTTTCTATAAATACTCATAAGCCGTTCATAGAGGGCAGGAGATATTACTTTCATGACCTTTGCCATTGCTGACAACTGAATAAAACTATTTCACAAATATACACTTTGAGAAAAACCGTTGCCAATAATGCCTGGACAAGTGAAGAATTTCTATACAAATTCTTTCGAATCAAGTTTATATTTCCCGCTTGACGTTCTAACGTTCTTACGTACTTACAGACAACTTTGGTCGAATGCTTGCAAAACAAATTGAGATTTATGATTGCTTCTGCAACAGTAGCAAGTTCTTGGTCGGAACAGTTACGTAAAATGTTTTTGAAGGATTGTCTCTTGCTCAGAGCGAGATGTCTTAGAAATTTGAAGTTATTTTCAAATGTGTTGGTTTGCAACAACATATTATTGCGGACTGTATACTTCACTATGTTCGTCGTCTGGAAATATTGAGTTTCTCACCCAGTACGAATATTTTTTATTTTTAGGGTGCATGTCTAAAAGTAAATAACCATATGACTTGCTCGTTACAGCTTTCACATAAGCGGAAGTCAAAAACCCTGTTTGACCTGGACAAATTTGTCTAGCAATATTAGTAATTACACTGCGGTCTCTCGGAGAATCGTAAAGTATAAGTATTTGAGTGTTTAAATTAACTTCCCGTAGGCCTTTTACGAAGGGATTTTGTAATATAAGAATAATACTAGCTCCCCGATGATGACTGTGTTTTATAAAGTATCGAATTACGAGGTCTCGATACTCCTGCTTCGACAATAAATCACCTTGATCATCGAGCACTATTAAACAGGGGTCACTCGTTAGTTCTTCAATGTCAAATATTTTATTAGTAAATATTATATTTTTGTCCTCTTCCTGGAGACGATAAAATTCCTTCTGAAAATCACTATAGACATATATTACCTTGTCAATTCGTGTATCAAAAAGTTCGTAGCGCCTGCGTATCATTTCTAATGTATTAACCGTTTTACCACTTCCAGTTGCTCCTGATGCCAGAATTGTTGCAGGATGTGAGAAAGCGTAATTTATTGAATTTACAGCAGCAGCGGTAGCACTACTTGTGTTGACTTCCATTCTCAATATGTTATATGCGACAGAAGATATACAACTGGAATATTTCAATGTACAGGGTCGAATGTTTATTGACACAATTACATCCAAAGTGTAGATTATTTAAACAACAATTTATTTACGATTAATTTTCTCAATTTGCTACAGACTAGCCTATCATTATAAATTTGTCCAGATTTAAACTGTGACAAATATTTTTCAAATGACAGACCTAATGCTCTATACAATACAAATAGTATACAATACTGACCGCAAATATCTGAATTCCACTTTTGCAATGATCTACAATTTTCCTTATTAAAAAGATTTTGACTTAGATTTATATTTTTGTATATTTTAATGTTTTTACCAAAACTGTCAAAATATTCAAAACTTCCAACATTACGCATGTAAAAACAAACCCAGTGTTTTCCTGGCTTAGTAGCTACATCTGTATTAACTACAAAAAAACATGCGCGTGCAGTAGTTTTTAAATTTTCAACTACAGAACTAAATTCATCTGCAGCAAGTACATGAAACGGAATTTTAATTTTGTAAACCTTTGAGATATAAGTTAGTATATTAATTAAGGTATTAGTATTCATATTACTAATAGTCTAGCAAAACTGCTTTATTTGAATCAATTTCAAGAACATTCTGAAAGTGACTGTAAACTACAACTTGAACAGCTTCATCTAGTGGAGATTTGAACCTTAAATGAATTTTTATATTTCCACGACGGTTGACAGAGAGGGCGTCGCTTTGGTTGGGCAGCAAGTCCACCGCAATTAGGACATTTCCTTTAAACAAACCCAATGCAATTAGAATTCAAATGCATAATTTATAAACAATCTATGCTTGTAATTTATTTATTCTGGTATACCCTCTTTGTAATTGTCGCGACAAATCGAATTCCCCAACAGTTGAGACCCCGCTGTATTTTGCAATGAGCGCAGAGCTAGGAGAAAATTGTCCTCGCCAGCACCGTTGACGGTTGTAAAACTGAGTGGAATTATGCGGTGTTGGATTGTCTCACCATTCCATGAAAATCCAATTTCCGATAAGTTTTTGTGCACAAAATTAAATGCATCTTTTGTTACGCTTCCCATAAACGCATCAGCTGCAACTATTCCGCAAACAATTACTTTTGGAATTCTTCCAAGCAGTATACCTTCAGTTGTGACCTGACTTAAACCTTGGGGTACAGAAAAGGTTTTCAAGTCAGCGTTGACAATTGGGTATTTAAATGTTCTTCCCAACGACAATTCATGGCGATGAATATCAATTACTTGCTTTGACACAACCTTTTTCGAAACGTAGAACACTGCCTCGTTTATGTCATAGCGGTAGGGAGTGCCTGAGATACCGGGAAGGGTGGCAACACTGGAATCAATACAAAGTTCAGGAGGACTGCGCCTCAGCAGAATTCTCAAATCACTTCCAGCTGGCAAGTATCGATTTTGGTTGAAAATGTTGCAATTGAGATTCCCCAAAAGGGTGAATTGCTTGGAATTCTTGCTTTTTTCATAACGGTTTTTAAATCCGGCATCGGTTATCTTAAATTCTTCCTTTTTAACGTTGGGATACCAAAACTCATTCTTCAATTTGTTCGTTTTTTCAACGGCGCTTGCCGAAAGAAGTCGCTGAATGTATGACATTGTTGGGTAATGGTTATTACTGTCCGATATCAATGTTCCGTTCAGATAAACTTCCAGATTGTTGAACATTGCGTGAAAGAAATTAGAACTGGGTGCGCAAATATCTGTGTCGTCACAATTTTTCCCATCAGCTCTTAATATGCGACATGTCATGGCGAGGAAACAGTCTGAGGGATCAACGTACCCGTTCGTATCTGACATTAAATAAAACTCTATTGGATTGTACGTCTCCTTGACGGAGACAAGGGGGAAACATGGAATATAGTCCGAGCTCTGTTGAATGCTAACGTCAGTTGGAGGAAGCTGAAATAGGTTCAATTCTGATCGAAGAGATTGTGTCGAGCCCTCAAACACGGTGGGACGCTCCAGAAACACCGAGTTAGCATCCATGTTTATTTTATTTAATTACGCCTGACGCACTTGCGTTTTACTACTTTTGATCTCCGCCTTCCCGCTCCAACTTGAATCTTTCGTAGAGGTCCTCGACGACTTTTGACTGACCTTTTTCGTCTACGCTTGGTCGTTGTTGTACTTCGTTTACGCCTTCTTCCGCCTCCGCTCTGTTGCTTCTGTCTTCGTTTCCGTCGAGGTACGCCTGCTCTAGAACCGCTTGCACTGTTTTTCAAAGGTATGAGGTAAGAGCTGGCTTCTGAAGAAAGACCACTACTGCCACCAGCCATTGACGATGCGTCAACTGAACCACTGCCAATCTGCAACTGACTAGTTTTTGGTTCCAGATAGCAGGCTTTATCGTCGCACTCTACTTGCCTCATTATATCGACGCCGGTTTTGCACTAAATATTTAAATTCTTGGTCTAAAGTTTAAAATAACACTCGTCTCCTCCTTGGATAAATCCCAGGGTTGAAAGTACTCGTCTAAAAAGTCGACACGTAAAATGCTAAGTTGTTCACAGTTGACTGGTATATATGAAACTGGATGGAATTCCTTTTCAACTTCCTTATTTGGTTCTGTTTCCATTGCTAGCTCTGCCAACAGCGGAACAAAATGGTTTTTATAAAACTGATTTTCCACGCAATTTAGTAAAACTAATAATCGCTTTGCCTCCGACAGAACAGGTACAATTTCGTCTTCACCCTCCTCGACCTCACGCATTTGCTGTTCCTGAACGACAATTTCGTGTCCAACCTCGATGCTGGTACCATTTTCAAACAGTGTCAACAACGGTATTTCAAAGTATCTCTTTACTGGCACGGGTAACTCAATGGAAAAGTAGCGCGGAATTTGATTTACAAACATTGCTCCGTTTCCGTACTGAAACTTAATATCAAACTCTGGGAATTTTTCATTTTTAAATGCTTCGTTTAATTCGTCAATAACGTCATTAACTGCCATTGTTTTCGGTTCTTTCATTGGTATAAACAATTTGCTGGTGTAGCCTAGTCGAAAATACAGTGGATCATCTGCTGGAATTTTCTTAAACTCTGCTTCGTTGATGCTGCCAACACCTTCGTGGCGACCAGTTGGAAGCCTCTCGCGGTTGAAGCCCAAACTATGAACAATGGGCTGGGGAAGATTTATATAATCGGACTTATGTCCTCCAGAGACTCTTGCAACAGAAATTGTACATTTTTTGCCATTACTAAATTCAAACTTTACATCGAACCCAGATTCCAACAATCGAGTAGAAAGTGCAGAACAAAAGCCTTTCACTGTCGTCTCTTTGTGTTTATAAACGACAGCCAAACTTTGAAATTGCTGATGTAGCATAATTAAATTTCCCTTGTAATTATGCTTCACAATGGAAACTTCGAACTGCGTGTGCGCTGTCAGATTTTTGTACATATCTTCATTTACAATGTCTTCAGCCGTGAATAGGCCTCGCTGAAATAGCTTACGCTTGAATCCTATTAGAGAGGCTAAATTCTGCGATAATTCTAAAACCTCCTCTGGATCTTCCATTGCATTAGATACTGTAACTACATATTTCGATTCAGGCAACGCTCGAATATTGAAGGATATTTTTTGCTTACTAGCTTTTAACGAGTCGTTAATTCGTATAATAAAGTTTAATAAACTTGCATCTTTATTTTTATATTTTAATGTTATTTTGGCAGGTGGTAAATAATCCTGATACAATAGACCTGACGGCACTTTCTCGTCAGCTGGGATCATTCGTCGAGTTATCCGAGGTTGTGCCACCCTACTAACTGTTCTAATCTTGCGCACTGTTTTCGTTTTCGGTTGAGATGTATATTTAAGTCTTGTTAAACCAACGTCATACATCCCCCGTTGAAGTTTGAGCGGTCGCGTTAATCCATTTACAATGTTTCCAACCAATCCAACCCCATCCGGATTTGATTTGCTTGAGAGAATCGCGTAAACGTTTCTCAGGGAGCTTAGACCAGTTTGATCACCCTCCAGGGTGTAGTCTGTGTGCATGGACATGGTTAAGCTGTTATGTCCTTTTCTTGGATGCCAGCTTCTGCACTATTTTGTTCTTTCCTTTCTTCAAGCGGGTTTGTATTTGTCGTTGCTGATCTATCCTCTTCGATTTTTGCGAGCTCCAATTCTTCAGAATAAAATTGTCCTGTAATATCTTCAGGAGGGTCTGACAGATCCTCAAGTAAGTACGTGTATGGAACCGTGACTTGTACTTTTATAATACGAAATATCTCCCTAGACCAGTTTTCCGCGTAACCTAATCAACACAAGTTACCTCTGTCAATGGCACCTTCAATCTAAATCCAAATCGTTATGATTAGTTAGTAAAGTACTTACCTTTTTCAAAAAGTAGCTTTGCGCGCGAAATTCTTACCAAATCGTTAACTTTGAACTTGGGAGGCTTTCGGGCAGGGTTTTTCATTTCCTCTATGTATTTACCATACATGCGAGACCAAATATCATACTGATCTCGCACTGTGACTGCATTAGGAGCCCGACCTATTGTGGAATGATATGTGTTGTTATACGTTGTAACAAAATCTTGAAGCACGTCATATATACGACCTGAGCTGTGCTCAGTCATGTATCTTTGCATTTTTGTAAAAATCGATCGAATAAATCTTTCTGCTATTCCTGCTTTAATGTGACTGTAGATGTGGTATGGCTTAATTTGGTTTTCTTTTAAGAATTTGCGAAATTGTTTTGAAGTAAATTCGCGACCCATATCACTGAACAGAAACATTGGTTTGACACCAGCTTCTGCGAAGATTGAACGAAATGATTTTATCATAGATTCGGAATCTTTTGATTTTATCATTCTCGCATATGCCTTCTTGCTAAAGCTGTCAACAACTATTAGGATGAAAGTGTTGCAATTGTTCAATGGTGCAATATTTGCAATATCTTTCAAATCAGCTGACCATGTCTGATTTATAAAATTTATCATAATTTTACGCCTCCTAAATTTATTGCGGACAGGACGATGGAGAGCGTATGAATCCAGTTTTAATAATTCCTTCTCTACTTGGCGCTTATCCGTCCACTCTTTACTTCCTTTGATAAACGTGCCAATGCCAGAAAATGAACCATTAAATCTTTGATTAAGATAACTTTGTCTTACTGCTGACATTGCGTCGTGCGTCTGAAATTTACTGAAGTGTAGCTATGTAATGTAATCGATTGAGTGTATTTGTGTAAACTGGGTGGTAACTCAATTTGTGCACAGATGTCGTTAATAGTTTTCAATGCTTCAATAATGACATGCATTCAGTTTGTACATCGTACACAATACGAGAATAATAAACACTGATGACGCCCGCGAACTCGGAAAATCAATAAAACCCGAGGACATTCCGGAAAATCAATAAACCCGAACCCTGCCATGGGAAGGAATTACGGGAACAAGCCTGGCGGGCTGGTTCCCGGATTTACTCCCCATTATAAACACTACTAACGGGTCCGGGTACGTATTTTTATTAAATTCATGGGAACGCTTACCTAAAATACTGTTCCCATTATAACTGGTCCGGGTACGGGAACACTTAAGGGAAGTACCCATTGAGTGGGAACAGGAACGGGAACGGGAACAAACTTTTTACACCTAGGACGACCACTGGTACACACCGATTTTACAGTTTACAAATACAGGATTTGTCGATTATTTAGCATTAACATCTGGATATACATATATAGGAGGAGCAGGTGCACCAGGACCTATTTAATTTCAACAAAGTTATTTTCAACCTAACGATTCTTTATCAATCCTTTATCGATACACTCTTCAAAGAGTATTTTTCCAAGCTCTTCGTTTATGTACGATGCATAGAAGACATTCTCATAACATAAAAATCACACCTGAAAAGCAGTTAATCAACCTTGACTGTAAATACTTGAACCTGTCAAAAACAAAATGATACATGCTTGAATTGATAGACATACAAAATATCCATTGGGAGCTAATTCAAGCAATTCGTTTCCAATTCTTCCAGAAATCATCCAACATGAAGGCAGTAATCGTACTTGCTTTGATCGTCGTGGCTTCAGGTATTTGTTTTTACTGTTACTACATTTTACATAAAAACTGTATCATTAACAAATTAAATTTTCAATAGCCGCAGTTCCCTCCAGACCTAAGGCTGTGAATAGAATCAATACAGCCAGTATCCCTTTTTCGAATGGACCCAGATTTGTTGGTGGAGAGAAAGCTGGGGAAAGGGAATTCCCATTTGCCGTCAGCATTCAAATAACCATTGGAGGTCAAGCATATCACCTTTGTGCTGGTGCCATTTATGATGAGAGGAGGATCATCACTGCCGGAAACTGCCTTCTGGAATTACTTCCCGAACATTTAACCATTGTTGCAGGCGCTATCGACATCTACGAACGTCCGGACGATGTCCAAGTCATAGAAGCAGCTGGAATCAAAATTCATGAAAGCTATAACTAGTAAGTACAATAATTTCATAATCTTCATACAATTTCTGTGCATTTCCGGATAGGATATTAATTTGTTTCTTTAGAGAAATCATAAAAATTAAAATGAACTGATTATTGTTTTCAGCCCTGAGTATGAATTTAACATTGGAGTCGTCACTCTAGCCGAGCCTCTCATATTCAGACAAAACGTTCAGCCTATTCGGCTGGCAATTCCTACAATCGAAGCTTCCGGTGAAGTCCAGGTTGTGGCTTGGGGAGTAACATCTGGATATCTCTTCCCATATCAGCAGCAAAAACTTAGTCTGAATGTGGTTGATAGAGCTGTTTGCAAAAGGGACTATTCTCGCATTGGCGTGGATATCACTGAGAATATGATTTGCGCATCGGCTCCTGGACGTTCTACATGCGATGTAAGCAGATGTTTCAGCGGATATAATTTTGAGTTGCAAATATTTCATGGCATTCCATGCCCAAAAGGCAAACAGTTTGTATTGGCACTGTATAGATGTGTTAATGTGAAAAATAGGGTGACTGGGGCGGCGTCTTGATTGCCAAGGATGAAGCCAGACGTCCTTACTTGGCTGGTGTGGTCAGCTGGATTTTAGACCCGTGTGCTGTGGAAGGATATCACAGTGTCTTTACCAATATTGCTCCTCTCAGATCATGGCTGGACAAAAATCTGAACTAAAATAGTTCAAGGAAAATAATGAAATGCAAGTCTATATTTAAAATCAAAATTAAAAATTTGTATCTCAGAAAATATTTCAAATGCGTCAATAGTGTTTTGGATCTGAGGTAATACAGTCGAATATCGATATAACGTATGTGCTCAGGAACGGCGTGTTTTTAAACTCTAAAAGGATTTTTACGTTATATACATACATACACACTCCTTAAATGCATTTGCTACATGGGGCTTGGGGACGACCAAAGCTATATTTTGGATGTATAATATCCGTTGTAGGTATATATATCCACCTGACAATCGTGGCTATATGGTAATAAATAATTCATAGCATATATGCATGTACATACTGGAAAAACTCGATATAACGGATTCTCAGGGATAAAATTTGTCAGCTATAAAAAATGGCCGTTGTATGCATGTATGCAAATAACGAATAAAATCCGTTATACCGAATTCCGAATAGAGAAACAAGGCTGATATGCATACTGATTTTAATTTCCTGCATGTTGTTAAATGCAGCATGCAAACACGAGACTAATCTATTACTAATATAAGAATTGAGTAAACTGTGCGTTCAGGCCAAAATACATGGTCTTAAATGAACAGCTCTTTAAAAAATATTCAACCCCACGCCAATCAGTGGGTCACGTGGTCACTTCACAACTACTGTAGATGTAAAAAAAATTATTACCCACCGGGCGTGAAAAAATTGAAAAATTCATAAGAAAAACATTTTCGTAGCTTAATGCGTAACGTGTCGAGCATGCTACCGCGGGGTACGGGTTCAAATCTTCCTGACGACAACGATTTTCTTAAATGAAAACATGGATTTTGAAATGATTTACGAACACTCTTAAGTCAAATTACGGTTTTAAAACGCAAGCATAAACACAGGTTAACGCATGCATGAAAGTTATACAGAGAAATACTTGTGGGACAGTGTTCTACACTGTATGTACATGCACGGTCCTGGTATAAATCGAGCTTTCTACAATAGTGACATACATAAAAGGGAGGTTATGTCTACAATGCTGTTCTCTTTGTATATCAGATCTGGAAAAATATTTTCATGACAACCAGGCATTAGAAATTAGCATAAATTGAGGTTTCCATCCGATCGGATGATCAGATACATTTCAATGCAATTTAACTGTTTACTTTTGACTTGCATATGGAACTTGCATGAAAACTTGCTGATCGTAATAATTCCTTGTTAGTGCCTGAGGATGACAGTCTGTTAGATGTCGAAAGCTTGCATATAATTTAGCTTGTTTAATAAAATTAACCACGTAAACCAAAGAAATGGATTCTATTATTGTTGATCGTAGTTTTAAAACATTAAATGAGCTGGGACAGAAAATATTGTCGCCCTTTTTATTTAGGATTGTGCGGTATGTTCGACGTGCTAGTGTAGATGCGGGAGTTTCGGGTTGAGAAAGCAGTGAGGGAATGCTATTTAAACTCTCACTACCTTGCTTCGTCGTATGGAAGTAGGCTACGTGAGCTATCTGAAGCTAAAATGGACAATGTGAGACTGTTGTGTTTGAATAATGAATCAAAATGCTCTCATGACCTAATGCAAAGGTGTCAATAAACCAGGACGTGGTTTCTGGTCGAGCTGTTTCTTGGGAGTGATTTATGATGATTTATGTTTAACAGAAAAGGTATATTTAACAATTTTTACTTTTAATTTAAATAAAGAAGGAGTCTGCGAGATAATTCAAACGTCTAGGTTCTCGACCTGAAGTAATTTTAGAACTAGGTAATGTAAATGTGAGAGATAAGACTAGAGCTTCCAACGTGTTCAACATTTTTGTTCCGTACGAAATTCCGTTCCGTTCCGAAACCTACAAATAATATTGTTCCCGGTTCCGTTCCGGCTGTCGGGACATCGGAACATTTGAACTGACACCGTTCGGAACAAAGGAGTAAAGTATTTTTTCCGTTACAGGTTGTGTTCCGTTCCGTATTATGCTAGTTTTTCCGTTCCGAACCCGTTCCGTTCCGAAATATCCCGGAATTTTTCACAACATATACATGAAACGCGTGTACAAATTACTGAAAACTTAATATACATGATATACTTTTAATAGATTGGATGCTAGGGAATGCTATTATTTAATTATATAAAATAATATTTAATAATAATTAGGCCACATAAAAAGAACTACTGTGCAGTATTATAAAATTATTATTAAATATTTTTTAGCAATAAATATTTGTAGCGTGTGGGCTTCAATGGCCTAACAGTGTTAATTTCCTGCAAGCTTGCTTCATTGCTGCTAATAATTTCGATTTCAGAATTTTCATTTCAAGAAAAATCGCCCATGCCCATGTTTATTAAACAAAATTAGTTATTCTGTTGATTTTCATGGAAAACGATACTCGCATTACATATAAGCATTTGCGTAAATTAAATCTAACTGTGTTCATCCAATTTCGTTATTTTGGCAAAAAACTGCTTACAAGCCAGAGCGATAAGAAATGTGTTTTCATTCTAGTTGAACGATGGCGCGACACTTCAGAAATTGTACCGGGATCGGTTCGGAACGGAACAGAACAATTCCGCTTTCCGGTGAAATAAATTATATGGGACATTTTTCGTACCGACGCTCTGAACCGTCCCGGTCCCGATATTATCGGTACAAGTGCTCATGTTCCGGTTTTGTCCCGATTCAATGACGGAATCAAAAAGAATGTTCCGAAATTGTTCCGTTCCGTTTCCGAACACGGAACTTCGGGATTTCGGAAACCCGAAGGAAGCTCTAGATAAGACACTGGATAAATTTAAATGAAATGAAGAAATTTAGAATGTACAGTAGTATTTTTCCCAAACATAATATGTACGTACATTTATCTCAGGACACATATTTGTGTATGAATAGTAATTATGAGACGGCTAACATCTACAACCGTACAAGGATCTTTATAAAAAACTAACAAGTTATCGGTTGTACTACAAAATCTGTCGCTAACGACGAAATTTCCAGTTTATGATAACTGTCAACGAATTACGATAACCGTCCAAATCAGCTTCACTCACGTTGTAGTAAGTCATGGAGTAAGTAAAGCTGGCTGTTGTAGGGGGTCCAATCAAGAATGTATTTGTTCCGCTACCCGCTCCTATACTCGTTCCTTTTCCCATGACAACCACTGGGCTTCTAAATTTACGTCAAATAACAACAGGAAATAAAATAGCTCTACGATTTCTATAATAAATAACAATAATGTTTATATAAGTACCATTTTACCAGCTCTAACCCAAATACTATAATACAACCAAACCAAGAGTAAATGATCAATAAAAATACGATAAAAATATTTAAGTTGTTCAAAGAAAGTTCCTGGAAGTCTTTTACATTTCAATCATTAGTAACATTTAAGGCTTATGTGCGGGATGGGGCCTCCCAAGATTTTCGTGACGGGATCGGAAGAGTTTCGGGACGTTTTGTCCCCATGATATTTCAGGGCGGAATAGGGACAGACTTTTTTTTGTCCCGAGGATTTCGGGACCGGACGGAATTGTCTGCGGGACAAAAAACTTGTTCCAAGTAGAGGCCCTAGTAAGATCCTCCTGGAGCATTCTATAAAACCGCCAAAGGTAAATCTGGGATCATGTATCCCATAAGTCAAAAATTCCGGAGTAACGGAGTCGTTGAAATCTCTTTAACGGTGTGTTCTTAAAAACACTGCTTGGTTTATTATGAAAAAACAAAGAATACTCTTTCCGAAGAAAGTTGTAGGGAGAATGCCAATTGTGATGAAAACGTTTTCCCTTTAAAAATTTCGTCAAATTGATAAATAACTCCCAGCAATAATGAAAACCCCACTCCGTAACCACAAGTGCTGTATTTGGCTTCAAAAATACTGAGCGAATTGAATCGAATATCGAATTGAGCTCATCGGAGCATACGTTGTTCACTGTGTATATCAGATTTTTCAGAAAGAGCATATATAAACTTCAAGATTAAGACCAAAATGCAACGTCTCCACTACGATTTCATTAAGCAAAATGCAGGTATATAAAGAATACGAAACTTTTAATAGGATTATGGAAATTATCGCAATAATTTAATGTAAGATTATGGCTTTCTTCTGAATATTCTATCCTGCGCTTTATAAATGTCTGGTAATGTTTTTCAAGTTTTGATCTGGTCTGACTTAGCGACTGCTTTATAGGAGTTTGTCAGGACAATACTCGTAAGATGCTATAACATGCCTACGACAGAAAAGAATTTTACAAGGGTTATGTGCTTCTGGATTTTCCCCTTCAGAGGAGTTTCGTTATCACACTGCTCGAGCAAAACACCAACGAACCATAAAATATGGTGGATTGTTAGAATCTCTGACTAGTTAATTCGCGTACCATACGGATACTAATATAACGACTGCTAGTATACCGTATCTGTAGACTGGTCACAGTAGGCTATAACACCTAAATGCGTACTAAACTATTATTTATTAGTCAATGCTGCTCGTAGACTAATATACGAAAATCAGTAGGTTTTAAAACAAAATCTTGAATCGATTTTTAATTTATGCCTCTCTTCGCTCCTATCAAAATACATTCAATACAAAGTCTCAGAGGGTTGAAAAAATTCAATGTTTGAAATTTAGTGTACGAAACGTCAATCTGATGGCTACACGTAAGAAAGAAATGTTTTAAATATCTTTGAGCTTAAGAAATTCTTGACGGGTGGATTGCTAAATAAATGGAATGAGATTAAAATGATTCAATATCTGATTGATTTTTTTAAAATTACTCTTATAATTTATGAGCCAGCCCATAATCAATAAATAATGAAATCAATGCGCAGCATAAAACGGTTGTAACAGTATTGAGACTGTAAAAAATAGTTTTCTCAAAATATTAAAAATTAGCATAACAATAGTTTCATATTTTTATAATTGTGTGTGCATTGTTGACATATGTATCAAGAATTATTGGTTGTCAAGAACTGCCTCATTTATAACCCAGATTGGCATTCATCAGCAGGGACTAAACAACCCTATGGTACAGGTGGTACAGGGTACCCCTCTGATTTTATCCAGGGTGGTACAGCATATGAATTGTACCCCCCTCAATGTTGACAACAAATGTCAAGTTCCAAAATTAGTCAGACATTCGTGAGATCAGTTAGTAACCTAAAATGAAATTGCATGAGTGAACTATGCCCAACTATGGCAGAAAAACAGTCGAAACGTTTCGCTCCTATCAGTTCAGTGCATCATGTCGCGCGTCTTCTTTGGTACTTCATTCAAGCTTTTAAGTTAGGGAACCTCAGGGGTCGGATTTTTTTAAATCTCCCTGGAAGATATGTTTGATTTTCCCTGATGGTTATGATTTCCCTGTTCGAAGCAAGTTTAAAACTCCCTGTTGACAAAATAATTTCCGTAAATCACCTCAACAATTTCGAAAATCCCTGGTGACAAATTTTTTTCCAGTAACATATATTCAACAATTCGATCGACTTTGTTGTTGCGGAACTCAAGCGTCGTTTTGATCAGCCCGGGATCAAGAACGTTCAGGAGTTAGTGAACATATTGCTTAACTGGAATCAACTAGAACCAAAATCCCGGGAGGATCAAGTAGATGCTATATAAGATTTGTACCAGTTCGATTCTGAGAGACCTAATCTTCAAATGACTAATTTATGGGATTGAAGGAGTAGAGAGAAGCTCTATAACATGATTTTTGTCATGGTTTGGCCAAGGTTGTTATGGTTGGCCTGTGTCCCAGAAGTTCGTCAAATGTTCCCTGATGTTAATAACGTTTAAAAATTCCAATCGTGCTCCTAATCAGCTCCGCAACGGCTGATGGATCATTTTCAACTTTACGACGAATGAAAACGTGTAAGATCCGTAATTAAACTGGAAAGGCTAAACCACTGCTGCGTCAGTCACTGCTTCTCAGATATTGCAAAGGAAGTGGACATTGAAGAGGTCATGAGGGCCTTCGTAAATAATGACTTTCGCCAAATGTCTGGGAATTTGTAATGCTTTTTACCCAATAGTGATCGCACTGTTCTGTTCTACATATGTAAATGCAAAAGTCACAATACAAAAATAAAATGCTAAAACACGTGAAAAATATGGAATATTTTGTCATTTACTTGAGGCATCTTTGGCGAGGGTCGTTGTATCCCCCACTTCACTTTATTTCCCACTAGCAAGGTAATTGTGGAAATTTATCTTAAGGATCAAAGATGAGAAAAAGAGTTCCTGTCGTTGCTATTTAGATGCCATTTTAACGTTAATTTCCGAAAATTCTTTAAATTTTTGTTTTCAGTTGTAATTCTGAAAAATGAACAGAGTGTAGCGGAGTATCTACATACACATCACAGAATGTACAATGTAGGTACATAAAATCAAAAAAGTCAGTCAACATCACACATCTTGTTGTCAGGGTATGGATAGTACTATTAAATTATAGTAAACAATTATTGTTTATAGTTTGTTAACAGATACAATAAATCCTGGGTCGGGAATATCGTCAGCGGGGTTATGGTTGGCGGAATTAAATACGTTTGAGATCTGGATTAAATCCGCGGGGTTGCTTTGGCGGAGTTATTACTGTCGGGATTGTCGAGGCGGGATTAGCTCTGGACACGGCTGGGAGGTGTAGTTTTTGGCCGAAAATGGCTTATTTATTTAAAATAAGTGAAGGAGAAGAATCAATTTAATAAATAAATAAAATACAATAATTAATTAAGGCCACATGCAGTAAGAGAGAAAACTCCGAAGAAAGGAGGCGACGAACCAGGGTAATTCCAACCAAGTTTGATCCACGAATGTTGAGTTCTCATTCTCTCTCCTTCCACTCTTCATCCACTCTCGTGATCTTCCTCACCAGCGCCAATCAGAGCTGGCCGCGCGACCAAACTTGTTAGTTTGGTCACGAAGGAAATGATTGTTCCCATAACAATCATTACAATATGTAGCAATAATATTTGATACTTATCCCATAAATTGAAGTGGCACACAGTTCTCATTATCATCTTTCGTTTATTCTCGACTCATATCGAGAGCTTCTTGAATTATTTCATCCTGAATGTCAAAACGTGTTAAATTTGCGTTTATATATTGAATTTGATTGTATTTTGAAAGTTAATTTTCGTCTTTTTATCACTGAGATAGTTATTTCTCGGAGGTACCCCTTATACATGGTCAATTTCTCCAGATATATATTCTTCGTCACAAATTGGGAATGCTTTAATTATGATATTATCAATGATTGATACTTTTAAACTTGTTGATGAAAAGAATTGTCATACCCTCCTAGCCCTTGTTATGGTTGTTTTTTTCCTTATCTTCTTTCCCGTCTTTTGTTGCGTCATCTTCCAAGACTTCATTGAAGCGACAGAAGTCGACTTTGCTAACCAGATCCAGTTTAGACTTGTCATTCCAGCCATTTCTGGCATCAATTTTCCCAGACGAAACGGAATATGTAATTACTGTTTCAAGGCAACGACACTGTCTTGACAACCGAGGAACACATTTTTAAGAATTTTCAATTGAAAGGGGCAAATCGCCTACTGGCAACATAATTATTTTACTATCAATAGTGTTGTCAGCGTCATTATTTTTGACACAAAAGAATTTCCATGAAAGCTAGAATCTGAGCGTTCAGAAGAAATGTAAATGATAAAAGCTGCCAAGATCAGAATTTTTTCCCCACAAATTTCTTGATTTCATTCTTGCAGAATATTTTATGCATCACTGCTCCGGGAATTTTCCGGGTTTACAATTCGCAACTTATGGCAATAAGAAACAGCTACATATCTGGGAAATCCATAAAAGTTCCAATAAACACATGCCAAACCGTTGTGTGTGAAAATAAAAAAAATCTGACTGCAAAAGACATGAAGCCTAAATTCTTAAACCCTTAGTATTGGGCTAGGTCAACGAAGTAGCGCGTTCACTTTTACGGTTTAGCATATCAACTAACCATATTTACAATGATGGCAAATTCTCGTGGTCAATAGAAACAGATTTGAGATACCAGGAAGGACCTATTTAATTCCAACAAGTTATTTGCAACCTAACGAGGTTGATCGCAAGAAACTAGCAATATACACAGTAGCTACAAAAACATGGTCTGAACAACCTTGAAGTCATTGGTTTTGCTAATAGAAGCTCGCGGTATAATGTAACTAAATGTTCTGAAGATTTCGGAATTCTCATTCGATTAAAGAAGGAAATATTACCAGAAATATTAATCTTTTATTAGAGAATCATACAAGATATTTCATAATCCTGTCCATATAATTATTAATGCTTTAAAAAACAATATTATAATTTCGTTCTGTCTATAGGCAAGCAATTTGGAGGTTTCAGTGACATTATTTACTTCTTCTTTCTCGGTTTGAAATTATTGAAAATATTTTGCTACAAACAATTTGACAGTACCAAATCCTTAATAGAAGTCGCTGCGTTAAGTAAGCTACGTTGTTGACAAGAATTGCGGTGACCCAGTAGCCCAATATATTTCTTGAACCTAACAATTCTTTATCAATACACTCCTCAAAGAATATTTTCCCGATAAATTCATTTATGTACAATGCATAGGTGACACAATTTTGAGATAAAAGCCCCACCTGAAAGTCAATTAATCATCCTTGATTATAAATACTTGGATCGGTCGAAAACTAAATGATACGAGCTTGAAATGATAGACAATAGATATAAAATACCCAGTACAGCCGAATCCTGCAATTCATTTCGCATTCTTTCAGAGATAATCCAACATGAAGGCAGTAATTTTACTCGCTTTGATCGTCGTGGCTGCAGGTATTTTTTGTTACACCTACTACAAATTATTAAATTATTACACACTCTGTACACTTTAAATAAAATCAGTGTATAATTATCAAATTAAAATCTCAATAGCCGCAGTTCCCTCCAGACCTAAGGCTGTGAATAGAATCAATGCAGCCAATATCCCTTTTTCGAATGGACCCAGATTTGTTGGTGGAGAGGATGCTGGAGAAAGGGAATTTCCATTTGTCGTCAGCATTCAAGTACCCGTGCAAGGTCAAAGATTACACTTGTGTGCTGGTGCCATATATGATGAGAGGAGGATCATCACTGCCGGAGAATGTCTTCAGGATTTAGTTCCCGAATTTATAACCATTGTTGCAGGTGCTATCGACCTTCGCGATCTTCCAGACGATGTCCAACTCATCCAAGCATCTGAAACCATGATTCATGAAAGCTATGACGAGTAATTTGTACATTAATTTCAGAACCTTCGTATAATTTCTGTATGTTCCCTGTTAGGAAATTAAATTGTTTCTTGAGCGAAATCATGAAAATTTAAATGAATTGATTATTGTTTTCAGCCCTGCGTTTGACTATAACATTGGAATCATCACTCTATCCGAGCCTCTCATCTTTAGGCAAAACGTTCAGCCTATTCGGCTGGCAATTCCTACAATCGAAGCTTCCGGTGAAGTTCAGGTCGTAGCTTACGAAGTAGCCGATGGAAATATTTTCCCAGTTAAACAGAAAAAACTTAGTCTGAATGTGATTGAACGAGATGTTTGCAAACGGGACTTTTCTCGTATTGTCGATATCACCGAGAACATGATTTGTGCATCGGCTCCGGGACGTTCGACATGCTCTGTAAGCAGATGTTCTAGTGGATTTAATACCGATTCGGAAATATTTCGTAGCATTACATGTCTAAAGGGCTAACATTTTGTATTAACACTGAATGGATGTGTTAATGTTAAAAATAGGGTGACTGGGGCGGTGTCTTGATTGCCAAGGATGAAGCCAGACGTCCTTACTTGGCTGGTCACGTCAACTTCATGTTAGATCCGTGTGCTGTGGAAGGTTACCACAGTGTGTTTACCAACATCGCTCCTCTCAGATCATGGCTGGACAAAAATCTGAACTAAAAGGAATATCCTGACGTACTCAATTATATTTCAAATGTAGCCAATCGTATATATTTAGTCGCATAATTAGCCAAATTATGAAGATTGAGTAGTATCAGACTATTTTTGAGGTGCGTCAACTTAGACAACCCTAATGCGTATAATAAATAGTCTTGAGTCGGTTTAATTGGAATAAGTGTACAAAATGTAGTAATTTATTTATAGTAATTATAAATTCAATTTCAATTCAAGGAAAATAATAAAATGTGCGTCAAGTGTTTTGGTTCTGAGGGAATACAGTCAATTCTCAATATAACGTATATGCTCAGGGACGGCGCATTGTTAAACGCTAAAGCGATTTTTACGTTATATAAATACATGCATATATACTCCTTTTTGCATTTCCTACGCGGGGATTAGCACTACCAAAGCCATACGTTGGATGTAAAATACCCGGTATATATGTATATAGCCATCCGACAATCGTGGCTCAAAGATAATACATACTTCATACCACACACGCATATAAATATCATAAGACGACTATAGCAAGTAGCCTTTCTTTATCGATACATTCTTCATTGGGTGTTTAAATCAAGTATTAATCGTCATATATAGATTGCCAAACCAAGACCTATGATTCAAACTTAAATCTCATCTTTAAGTCTTGGGGTAGAACTAGGAAGATAATATTCGTTTCAAATGAATCTTCGCTCCTGAAACATAATTTTTTCAACGTTAATCGACGCCTTGTCCGGCAATAGCCAAAATTATCAAGACGAAGATTTGTCGAATAACTTCCCGGGGAGTCCATTATAGTTCCTGTAAATATGCGTCAAGACATTTCGTGATTGGGATGTTTTCCGAAAACACCGACTTTGCTTGACGTTTCTGAACTCTGTCAAATATATAATTATATCCAGGTCCATAAATTAAATTTACGGAAATTTTGAAAATAACTCGCTACAAACAGACTAGGACAATCAGATATTTTATGAGCCACTGTCCCATGTAACTGTGTAGGCTAGGGGACGGCAAATGTTTATGGGCTCCCTGTACAATTCTCAACACAAGTCACTCCAGACTAGGGTGCACAAATCATCTCCGGTTCCTCAAGTCCGGATTCAATATGTAAGGTCAAAAATATTGAGGAAAATTTTATCCAATTTATCAATCTACATTTTGCATACATCGTCATCACGTATACATCAATTTGTAGTCGTACTTAAACTTGAAATTATTAGCGTCTCTTGATTTCGGTGGGCTTACATAACACAGGAATGTCAGTCTCATTTTGTTTACAATGACATTTTTGTACATTAGAGAACATCGCAATAATTCACAATAAACCAGAGACAAAGTTTTGCACTTTCTGAGCATTGACTCTAAACAAGAAAGCAAGGCATGAAGGAGCAATCGGAATAATCGGTTTAATATAATACTCGATTTAATTAAAGCCACCGGGGAAGCGTACATAAAAGCATTTAATGCCAGCAGTTACCTTGCAAATTCAAATATCCATGTTGAAAGAGGCTTATGGATTGCTCATTAGACCACTATGAGCAGGTAACCACTATATAGGAAACCATTATATAGAGGGAATTCCCTATGTTAAAGGATAGGAGGTGGAACCGGGACGCCAAACTTGACCACTATTGACAGGAAACCATTATATGAACGGCCATTATATACAGGTTTTACTGTACTACTTGAAGTTGTGAGGAGCTCTAGTCCATAGGCTGGTTACTTTTATAGTGTTGTATGCATAAATCTTCACTTTTGTGGAGTAAAGGAAAGCATTGTTTTGTAATAATATCAGGGTTCTCTAGTAGAGGTGGGATTCGGGTTGACTTCAGGCCTGAACCAGGAAGTAACCCGAACAAATACTGTATTAGCCCGACCCGGCCCGCCAACCGGCTAAATATTCGATATTCAACCCGGCCCGTTTTATGTACCTTAAATTTTGTGAAGCCCGAACCCGTTAAAAACCCGGCCCCCAAAATTTTTTACAACCCGAACCCGCTAAAAACCCGATCTTTAAATGGTTTTAAAACCCGATGAAAACCCGGCTTTTTAGTAACAATTGAATCCGATGTGAAGCCTTTGTTTACATATTTTATTATATTTGCATCATACATAATACTATCCATTCCTACTCATCACATTCAATAAGCGAGCTCTAAAGGGGCAAAAGTTCTTTTTGGCTCTGAAAATTTTTGAACATAAACTATCAAGCGGAAGGGATCGTTTCAAAATGCTAAAGTATGTGTACGTATTAAATACAATGAACTATTATTTATCATAAATATACATACGTGAAAGCAATGATTGAACTCTGCGCAAAGTCAAATATGTATGCCACCTATCTGTACTAAATTCTATTCTAGTAGGATTGTCGGGTCATTTGTAATTTCTGGCCCGCCCGAAACCCGAACTGAAAAATAAATACAGGCCGCCCAAGACCAGTTTCATTGTTTTAGTGCAGCCCGAACCCGGCCAAAAACCCGGCCGGGCCGGGTTCGGGCCGATCCGAATCCAAAAACCCGCTTCCGGGCCCCAGCAATATTCTCTAGGTTGAATTGATGACGTGGATTTCCTTCCAAGTGTTTGCTACTACCAGTGCTCGGACTGGGTACGGGTAATACTCGGGTAAATGGGTACGGGTACAGGTATGGGTACTACCCGGGTACAGAAGTTGCGTACTCGCAAGTACGCGGGTACTACTCGGGTACTCTTGATTTTAGGCAATAAAGTGGGTACAGGTACGGGTACGGGTATGGGTACTCACTCAGTGGCAATCGGGTAGTACCCAATGGGTACGGGTATCACTATATAAAATGCCTGTACCCGTGGGTGCTGTACCCGAGTATTTTTGGGTACTTCAAGGATTCCTGATGGGATGGATTACTATGGCTAACAATAAGACCTACCAATCGTGGAGTTGCTTATTTCTTAGTATACAGATACTTGCGTTAGTGACAGAGCCAAGTGGCTTCGTCTCATTTATGATTACGTGGTAGTTGCAATCTTAAGCTTCTAATAATTCATCCAAGGAATCTAATAAATAAATATAGCGTAGAGTCAGTGAAATCATCTGTTTATCGACTTAAATAGTGAAGCTCATCAACGAAGAATTTCAAGAGGGAAGTTCTTGGGATTCAATTTAATTAGCTTCATTGGGAGCGTAACATTATAATTATTTGAAGACGTATTACGGGATAAGGTCGGAATAAATATACATTTATTAGCAGATACATTTCTTAACGTTACAAGTACCCAGGGTTGCCCATTTGAAAACGCCAAGGCATTTTATGCAGGCAATTTGAGCATTTTCAATTCTGGGTATTTATGACACTTTGAGTATTTATGGAGGTGAATATTTATAACATTTTAGAATGAAAAATATCATTCTTTGCACGCAATATTTATATTTCACTCCCTTTGATTAATCTTGATAATTTTGATGTTAAAGAACTTGACAGACATCTGAACTTGGCGTTCAAAACTTTCATGGGGTTGCATTTTAGTCCTATTTTGCCTGCATTTTTCGAAAATCTCCGTCTCGGGCTTCATAAATGTGAGAGACAGTTTACGAATGTTTGTTTTTGTCGATTAACCGAAAAAAAAATTGTTTCTTGTTCTCCAAGTTGAAAGTTGTTCTCCGTCCCAATTCCAATTAGCGAGAACACATTTCATTCAGCAAGTTATTATTTTGGGGTAGTAGGATTTGAATTTCGTCAGTGTTTATTAAAAAAATCACAAAATGCCTTCCGGACACTTTTAATGGAGGTCAAAAAATTGACAACTTAAAATTTTTCAGCTGGGCAGGCTAATGTCGTCGGGGATTTTAAATCGGCCAAACTTCCAGTACCCGAGTAATACCCGGGTACACACAATAGATACTCGGGTACGAGTACAGGTTTTGGGTACATTACGGGTACGGGTAAATTGTGGGTACAGGTACTACATTGTATTTTCAGGTACGGGTACGGGTACTGAAATAATTTACCCGGGTACTCGGGTATGGGTACGGGTATAGGTACAGCATTTTGTAGTACCCGATATTCGGGTACGGGTATGGGTACGGGTACACGGTTTCTGTACCCAGTCCGAGCACTGGCTACTACAGATTTTAACTTGTGTTTTTGAATTCTAACAGTACTTGGTATGTCCGTTTTGCAACTTAGGGCAATAAGAAACATCTATCTGGAAAGTACATAAAAGTTGCTACAAATACTCGCGAAAACATTTTATATCAAAATAAAAAAAACCTGACTGCAATGAGACATGAAGCCTAAAATCTTAAGCCTCAAATATTGGGTCAGGACCACGAAGTATCCTTCTCACCTCTACAGTTTAGCATATCAACTAACCATATTCACAATGATGGCCAGTTCTCGTGGCCAACAGAAGCAGATTTAAAGTACATACTGATGTGACAGTTTACAAATACAGGATTTGTCGATTATTTAGCATTAGCATCTGGAATCATGGGAGGAGCAGGTGCATTAGGACCTATTAAATTTCAACAAAGTTATTTACATCCCAACGAGGCTGATCGACAGAAACCAGTCATATACGAACCCTGTAACTACAAAAATATGATCTGAAAAAGCTTGAAGTCATTGGTTTGGTAATAGAAGCTCGTGGTTTAATAACTAAATTTTTTGCAGATATCAAAATTTTCTTTCATTTAAAGAAGGAAATTTTACCAGAGAAACAATATTATCTGCTATTAGTGGATCATACAAGGCATGTTTGAGGTTTCGGTGAAATTGTTAACGCTACATCTTCTTTCTCAGTTTGAAAATGCTTGAAAATACTTGACGGTACCACATCTTTAATAGGAGACGCTGCGTTAAATTTTCTATCATCTATTGGGTGTTGACAAGAATTGTGGTCACCCAGTGTATTGCATGACCATATTAATTCTTAATCGCTACACTCTTGCAAGAGTATTTTCTCGAAATCTTTATTTATCTATGTGCAATGCATTGGAGACACTATTTTAAGATAACAGCCCCACCTAAAAGGCAATTAATCATCCTTGATTGTAAATACTTGAACCTGTCAAAAATTGAATGATACGTGCTTGAATTGATATACAATTGATATGAAATACCAAGTGGAGCTGAATCCAGCAATTCATTTTCCATTCTTCCAGAAGTAATCCAACATGAAGGCAATAATTTTACTAGCTTTGATCGCCGTGGCTGCAGGTAATTTTTGTTACACTTACTACTCTTTAAATAAAATCAGTGAAATCACAATCAAATTAAATTCTCAATAAATAGCCGCAGTTCCCTCCAGACCTAAGGCTGTGAATAGAATCAATGCAACCAGTGTCCCTTTCTCGAATGAACCCAGATTTGTTGGTGGAGAGGATGCTGGGGAAAGAGAATTCCCATTTGTCGTCAGCATTCAAGTACCCTTTCTAGATCAAGAATTACACTTATGTGCTGGTGTCATTTATGATGAGAGGAGGATCCTCACTGCCGGAAACTGTCTTCTGGATTTAGCCCCCGAACTTTACACTGTTGTTGCAGGCGCAATCAATCTTTACGACCTTCCGGACGATGTCCAAGTCATTAAAGTAGCTGAAACGAAGATTCATGACAGTTATAACGAGTACATTAATTTCAGAACCTTCATATAATTTATGTATATTCTATGATAGGAAATTAAAATTGTTTCTTGAGAGAAATCATGAAAATTTAAATGAAGTGATTATTGTTTTCAGCCCTGAGTTTGACTATAACATTGGAATCATCACTCTAGCTGAGCCTCTCATCTTCAGGCAAAATGTTCAGCCTATTCGGCTGGCTATTCCAACAATTGAAGCTTCTGGTGAAGTTCAGGTCGTAGCTTATGAACAAACAACTGGAAATGTTATCCCAGATCGACAGAAAAAACTTAGTCTGAAGGTGTTTGACAGAGATATTTGCAAACGGGACTTTTCTCGCATTGGTGTCGATATTACCGAGAACATGATTTGCGCATCGGGTCCAGGACGTTCTACATGCTCTGTAAGCAGATGCTTCAGTGGATTTAATACCAATTTGGAAATATTTTGTAGCATTACATACCCAAAAGTCAAACATTTTGTATTAACACTGAATGGATGTGTTAATGTTAAAAATAGGGTGACTGGGGCGGTGTCTTGATTGCCAAGGATGAAGCCAGACGTCCTTACTTGGCTGGTGTGGTCAGCTTCATTTTAGATCCGTGTGCTGTGGAAGGATACCACAGTGTGTTTACCAACATCGCTCCTCTCAGATCATGGCTGGACAAAAATCTGAACTAAAAGGAAAATCCTGATGTACTCGTGTATATTTCAGATATAGCAAGTGGCATTTAGACGCAATAATAAGACAAATTCTAAAGAACGAGTAGAATCAGTGTATTTTTGAGGTGCGTCAACTTAGAAAACAGTAATGTGTATAATATTTTTGAGTCGGGTTAATTGGAGTTAGTGTAAAAAATTGTAATTATAAATTCAGTTCATGAAAAATAATTAAATGCCTGGCTATATATACAATTACAATTAAAAATATGGATATCAGAAAGTATTCCAAATGCGCCAATAATTCTTTGGATCTGAGTTAGTCGAATCTGGATATAACTTACATTATGGACAGGGTCGACGTATTTTTAAACGCTAAAACGATTTTTACTCTACATACATATATAGATACTCCTTATGCATTTCCCGTACGTGGATTGGGACGATCAAAGTCATACATTGGATGTATAGTATCCGTTGTATATATCTATAGCCATCCGACAATCATGGATCTAAGATAATACATACTTCATACCACAAGTGCTTATAAATATCATACGACGACTATAGCAAGCAGCATTTCTTTATCGATACATTCTTCAATGGGTGTTTAATTCCAATATATTCATGTACAGTTTTCCTGAGCATGGCCTTTAATTCAATATTAAATCTCATCTTCAAGTCTTGGAGTAGCACCAGGAAGATAATATTCGTATCAAATGAATCTTTGAATCTTATGAGTACATGTAAATTATGGCGAGAGCAGAAATGCCTTTCCTTACGAATTTTTTTCGCATTAGCTGCAGAAGCATAATTTTGTCAAACATGATCGACGCCTTTTCCGGTCATGGCCAAAATTCTCAAGGCAGAGATTTGTCGAATTACTTCCAGAGAAACCCATTATAATTCCTGTAAATAAGCGTCAAAACATTTCGTGAACGGAATGTTTTCCGAGAACACCGACTTCGCTTAACGTTTCTGAACTCTGTCAAACATATAAACCCAGGTCAATAAGCTAAATTAAGAAAGTCTGGGGAAAAAATCGTTTCAAACAAACACTGGGAGTATAAAGTATTTCATGAGTCACTGTTTTATGTGTGTGAGCTAGGGGACGACAAATAATTATGGACTCCCTGTACAATTCTGAACCGCCACAATTCCCTCCAGATTAGGGTAGAGATGTTCAAATGATTTTTCCTTCCTTCAATCCTTCGAATTCAAAAAATAGACTCATTTCCTTCCTTCAGACCTCTTCAGATTGAAGGCTTGAAAACCAAATTCTTTCCTTCACCCTTCCTTTGAAGTAATTTGATTGAGAACTCACCTTAAGCCTTCAGTAATAATTAATATCCATCCTTCACCAAATTCTATCTTCCGTAATATTTTATTTTCATATGTATATGAGACAACAAAGTGAAGATAGTCACTTACTATTCAATGCTTAAAAGACAAACGTTGAGACAATCTACATATATAGTATTCATCATTTGAATTTTAAAAAATCAGTCGAAAATCGTGAAAATGAATCGTCTTTGACACAGTATCAATAGTAATTCTAGCTCGAAGGGTTCGGATCAGCGCTCCAGCTATCGAAAAAAGTCTCCACAGACCCTGTGATTGATCGCATTTCTATTAATGTGATAGATACTTTGGTTTACAACAACATACATACATAGGTACGTAGATACAAAAAATTACAGTACCATTTTTGCGTATTATATCGTGTCTATTGTATCGTGGTATGTATGCTATGTCTGGACGAAAGCACGTATTGATAGCATTAGAGTAGAGATAGTTGTCCTGAAAGGTACATTCGACGTGTGAAAAGGGTGCCTGGGAAGCACCCTTTTGCCAACTTCATTTTTTCTATCAATGAGCTGAAGCCTTACTTGCACCTTCGTAATTTTTTTCACCCTTCCTTTCCTTCCCTTCATTTCTGTCGAAAGAAACGCCTCCTTCCCTCAAGGAAGCCTTCTTTGAAGTGTACCCGTCGACGGGTGAACATTTCTGCATTAAGGTGCACAAATCATCGCCGGTTCCTCAAATCTGGATTCAATATTTAAGTTTAAAAATATTGAGAAAAATATCATATACCACATCATCCAATTTATTAATCTAATTAAATTTCTGTACATTATAGAACATCGGAATTATTCAGATTTTACCAGAGACAAAGTTTTACGCTTTCTGAGCATTGGCTCTTAACCAGAATACAAGACATGAAGGAGCAATTCGCATAATCAGCAAAATCAAAATCACTTTGAGCACAAGTAGGACAATTTATTTGTGAGGGTTTACACATGGTTTATTCAAAGAAACTAAACTCGAAAAATAAGTTAGGCTGTACCGGCTTACATAACTAACTACTTTACTAATTTAGCATCACTCGGCTTACGTGGTCAACTACTTCAATTAATTTTACGCGCAGATTTAGTTTAGTCCCACTAGGCTTAGGTGAACTAACTACTTCAATTAATTTAATTAATTTAAATTAATTGGAACAAAAATAACCTTTTAATTTTAAGGGGGATAATGTAACCGATTTACCCGGACTTTACTAAAAGAGTTAACTTTTAATTTTAAATAAAATGGCGAAAAGGGTAATTAATTAAACCCGAATTTAATTAATTACGGGGGGGGGCAAAACGTTGAGGAGCACGCTAATTTTAATTTTAATGCTTTTAATTAAATATCCAGGTCCTAAGACCGGACTCAAATATTTTAATTTAAACTAGGGGAGGATTCTTAGGATGCCCAATTTAGGTATAGGTAAGGAGGGAAGGTTTGGCTTGACCCACTGACACTATAAAAAATTAAACTTCCCAAACAAAATAATAAAAACGAAAAGACAACTTACACAAAGTTTTCCACACGTAACCTGGAACTCCCGGATACAACAAAATCAAAATTTCAAAAAAATGAAACTCACTTTTACTTTAATTTTAATTCTCCCAAAAAAACAACGATACAATACTCCAACTACAATAGGGAACCGGTCTGGGTGAATTTTAAATTCGCCACCGGAAAGAAATACTGGAGTGGGATTGGACGGAGGATGGCTTTTCAGGTAGGGCTTAGGTGAGACCGGTGAGAAAACCGCGGTTTAAATTAATTCCAGGCCAGAGGTCGGAGTACAGAGCCTGGGATTTCCCCGGAAAGTTCACCACGAGCAACTCATGGACAGGAGACTCATTACAAGTCTGACCTGTTGGAGAAAAAAACAGCCCTATTTATACTTTGGAAGGGTCCAGGAATTATAAGGAAGGTACATAAGGTAAGGGTTTTTACATTTTATTTATTTGGGGATAAGGATATGAAGGGAGGAAATAATATTTCATGGGGAAAAAATGCAAACAAATAGTTTACATTTTTTTCCCATGACCTACATTCTAATTTTTAATTCTGCAGGAAATCTGACGTCCCTTACGTGACGCCATTCACTCCAAAGGTGTCATACCCTGGATACACCTCATCACAACAATTATAAAGTGCAAGTTGTGAAGTGAGTGTGTGGTATGGGTCACACACACTCACATTATTAATTTCGGCCGTGGATCTTCAAGGCCCTTTAGACTGCTTGCGAGTCCCACAAATGTATTTTGAGACGAAGGGTCACGGCACAAATTATTTAATTAATCCCCCTGCACATAATAGACAAGAAATCTAAAAAATCATGGTAATTGTTGGAAATGTACAGGGTTGGCAAAAACCGGCTTTTATCAATAAAGACCAAGCCAGTGGCAAGAAATGGTAACAACCTGTTTTTATTGGACAGTGGACTTATTTGGATAGTATTAATTATGGCCATTTTATACCAACCTACACAACAGGTCCGGACCGGATAGAACCGGATTTAATCGATGATTACCAGGCCATTTCTGACCACTTGGCAAGCCTGTGTTCGTGAATGCGTAATATTAGCCACGTTGTGGTCCAAAATGGTCCACGTAACTGTAACGTAATGATTATTATTAGTTTGTGCAAATTCTGCTGTTTGTTGTCGCTTTTTGTGAAGTTTTACGCTTGAAAAATTTATTGCTAATTTTAATTATTAAATATAAAGGTCTACTCCTAATTATTATTGTTTGTAATACTTTTGCGTTCTTATTTCAAATACTTCTTTTATGTGATGTAAACGTCTGTATGCCTAGAGAAAACCCGCATTTTTATCGACTTCCTGGACATGCTCAATAAAGAATAATATTAGTAATAATTTCCGGTGGTAAATAATTGGATGCAGATCGTCCTTGTTAGCCATTTTGACACAAAACAGCAGTTATTCGACGTCTCCGTAGATGGATCTTTTGGCAATTAACATCGGTAATAAAATAATTACTTATATCACATTTAATTAATTAATGTTACAAAGCCTTTTTATAAAAAATATAAATGTACAGGTGTGAGAGTTATTTCAGAGCAGTTGCTGTAGCTATGCACTTGTGAGCGAAATGCAAAAGTGACGCTTAAATTGCATTCGAATCTTTGCTACTTACTGAACTAGTAATAGAATAATCATTTGAATAACTCGATGAGGTTTTTAGTTTTGGTCGGACATCCCAATGTCCTGGGTCGATTTTGGGACATGCTCACATGTGACTTCAAGACAGAGTTGTAACAAACATTTTGTTATGAAGATAATTTGGAGTGGAGCAAAATCATCTGTTTAACTATAGTAAATAACAGGAACTCCCAATGGCATGATGACTCCTCTATCAGGGAGCTTCATGAAACGTTCATTAAAACTCCTACAAAGACGCGTAAATTAATGCATTAGTTGGAAATTTTGAGATAATTAATGAAATGTGTTGATTATAGACACTTAAATAAAACTGGACCCTTCTCTATAGATTAACACTATGTTTGGGAAGAAGTAAAGGACACAAATTTTAGAAAATTTCCAAGCATGTGTGCAACATACGTGTATATTATTTCCATTACGTATTATTATCAGGTCAATAATTATTACGCCGAAATTGTATGCGTTCAAATTTCAGCTTTCCCCAGATTATCTCTCTTCCAGCGTAGCTTTTAGCATGTAGTTATTACGTCAAACCACTTCTAAACATCAACGGAGCCTAGAAAATAGAGAGTTTGACAGGTTGGCATCATGAACATATGACTTTGGGTCTGGAGTGATATGACATTATAAAGTGATATTTCCTATCATAATCACTTCATGTAATAATTTAATAGGAAACTGTTTCCAGAGTGCCAGAAGAAATAAAAAAAATTATACTGAATGGATTCTCTAAATACGTTTTGCATTTTGAGGTAGACACGTCCAAATTTCTACCAATATAGTTTCAAAACATTTCTTTATGTTCCAATTTCCGCATGTGACATTAAGTGTGTACAACATAACCCCGTGCTAATTCACACAATTCCTTTCAGGATCAAAATTATTCTACTGTCCTCTCAATCGTGTAATCACAAGAATTTTCTTATAAATGCGGATTGAAGTAGATTAAAGTTAACCACGGACAAAGGGAATTCACACATGAAATTCAAAGAATACAAAATTACTAGGTCATTTAAAAACTTTTTAAATTCATGGGCGTTTATTGCATTTCAGTGTCAGTCAGATATTGCACTCCCCAGAAGAAGCAAAACTTCTGTTACCTTGTTGTTTGTGTGAGGAAATGTTTTAAATGCAGTTTTATATCCCTAAAAGGTTTTGGTAACAACGTCTGTAAAATGTTCACAAAAATAACAGTACTGGTTGTTCTTACAAACTACCAAATATCCAGTATACCGTTTAACAACAACAAATTCGTTGACCTGGGTCCAATGTTTGACAACGAGATCCATAGCTTCATTATCATCCTGGTCATATATTCCAGCTTCAGTTACGTGTTCCAACGTACCCTAATTCTCCTCCTTTCCCAACATCACGAACACCATGGAGTTAACATTCACCCTGGAAAGTGGTTACACTCACCTGTATTTAAGATGACGGGAATCAGGTCCAGCATAAAGTTACTACTCGTCCCAGAAAACATTTACAGGAATGACGCGTTAGTACAAGAACATTATTTCTCAATGCGGAACTTTTTTCTTAGAAATGTACTGAAGCAAAGCCTTCTACCATGGCAAATGTTATACCCACACAAATTTTATATCCTCACCACAGACACAACCCGTAAGGAAAGGTTGTGGTTTCCCTACATGCAGGGAAAAGTCTTTAGTGATGACCTCATCCCAACAGTCCCAATGATTGCAGTGATTATTGTTCAGTTAAATCAAAATCCTTCCCGAAGACAAAGGCTCACGCCAATATTTCCTGGCAGAACCTACAAAGTAAAAACGATTTACACCTTTGTTCTGTGCTGGTGTTGTGGAAGGCCGGACAAAACGATTGATAACTGGTTTACGACTTACGGCAGACCGTCCCCCTATGTACATATGTCAACCTGTGTGAATCTAGGGACATGTAAATCCGAGATTGAAAATCTTTACCAAGGGGTGATCCAAAATGGTAAAGGCATTGCTTGGTTACCCCGTAAACTATTGGACGAAGATAAGGATGTAACGAGGGTGAGATGCTTCCAAGTGATTACCAACCGACCAAATGAAAATATACCGGACAAAGATGTATTTGTTACGGTGGGAAATTTTCTGCGGCAAGGCTTAAACGTGAGCTCTTTAGAGAGAGCATGTATTTTGGACAGCTCTGCAGAATGACACCTATACTTAAGAACGAATTTATTAAACGAAGTAAGTACATACTTGAGCGAATGTATTATGTATATGCAATTATATTCCATGTCATTATATTGAATGGTATTAGTATTTTTTAATACCTATAGCATTTGTAGTTTTTCCTATCCTACAAGGATTCACTCTTTCAACTTAGAAGAAAGGATTCCAATAGTTATACAAAATCTGGTTATATGAATTTTCATTATATGTGCCCACCAAGAGGCTGAATATCATTAACACGGCACGTTCGCATGCAGAACCACCAATATCGCTGTAAGTCCAAAATTTGGTGTGATAATTTGCATCAACAGTGACGGCATCGTGTATCCCCGGAAAACAGACGGATTATCCGAATCACTCATTGTTTATTCTATCCAATCGGATAATAGCAATGTTTTAATCCTATCCTATCCGTCATATTTCAACGGATACAAAATTTGTATCCGATCCGTTGTATAAGTTTCGGACCGTTAAATCGCTTAATTTATGCCATCAGTTTCCGTTCGAATATATCTGATGTAGAACCTTATTCAAAGTCTAAAGGGAGCTTCGGCAAAAAAAAATTGTAATGACCTCCACACCTTCGTCGTCAGGATTTTGTTCTGCTGAAATTGGTTTCCAGCTAAGCTGAAGAGCATGACAGCCTTTGTGTGTACAAGGGCAGAACCGATATCATTCCAGTATATCGCTTCGCTCAAAATATGCTAAAAACATATACCCAAGGCATAGCAGTAGCTACAATCCAGTTCACACTACAGACTACATTGATTTTTCGGATTACGCTTAATCAAATAATTCATCAATAATTAGATTAGGATTGAGAACAGATTCGTAGGTCATGCAAATAATTGGATTTGTCTGATAGATTAATATGAAATCATTGGGCCTGGGATTAAATACGGAGTAAGTCCAAGTTTGCTCAACTCTTGGATTAGGTGTAAATATTTCGTGCGGTAGTTGTAATCCGTGATTAAATTAATCCAGGATAAATAATCCATTTCCACCCCTGGGTGGCTAAATGCTAAGAGCAACACAATGAGCTTGTTATGCACTGCCGTATGCAAAATGATACGGAAACTTCCAGAACCTTCTCTTTCCAGACCAAGATTTTGTCAGCAATTTTCACACGGATAAATCGGTACCTAGCAATTAAAAATAGTGAGCATTCGAGGTTCAAAACACATTCCAGTAAACAGATCCTCGCATATGTTTGCAAAACCTGGTTTGAACTTGTAGACGACATATACGTTAC